>JXTB01000633.1:20450-56706 GCA_002914805.1 Parasponia andersonii | reverse complement strand
ACACCCGACCCTTCAAACGACGCCAATCATCCTCCATAGCACCGTAATAGTATGTGGACACTCGATTGAGTTGGCATTCAATTACCTGATTTTATACATGGTGTAATTTGAAATTCGTATTATGATTATTTTGTGAAAAATCGTGAATTAAACGAAATTTTAATAAACTATTTGAAAATCTTGGGTTATTTTGGAATTAGACTTTGTGATTTTTATACATATTTAAAAAATCGTGATCTTAGGTGATCTAGTGGATTTCTTAACCAAGGTATAGTAAATTCTAGAATAATATCAAGTGGATTTTTAAAGCATTATTTAGTTATGTATTGTATGATTATTATACATCTTGTTACATATTGTACATACCATAAGATCATATATGAGATACATCTTAAGCATCGCATTGTTTATTAGGCAGACTAGTATACCCACCCTTAGTGAGAGCCTATAAACCCGTATAGAGTTTTTTGATTATTCTCATTCAGTAGGCGTAGGCATTCAGATGCCCCTCCGGTTCGGTAGGCATAGACATATAAGTGTCCCTCTGGTTTTCTAGAATAGGTATCAGGCAGAGAGTACTTAGTATATATAGTACGAGTTACTCTAGTTCGTGATGAGAGGATGTGAGCTTATGGGATGAGTTGAATTATGATATATATATATATATACAAACTTATGGATTCGATTTTAGTTTTGAATATGTGATTATTCTGGATACTACCTGTTTTATAAACTGAGTTTATAAATGGATTTTGGAAAAAGTATTAACCATACAGGTTTGATAAAATTACATCCATTCAAAAAGGTAATTGAGTTTCTACTAAGCATTCACTTGTTCATCCTCTACCTCCTCCCACTTTCAGGTGTCGATTTATTTAGTAGTAATTGTTCTAGTTGCTTGACAAGCATGCTTAGCATATGCTTGTAGTTCTAATCCTCATCTTTGATTGGTTCGTATTCCTTATCATTTTTTATTTTCAATGTCAAATTTATTTAGCTATTAGTAGTATATTTACTAAGTAGATGTATAAGGATAGTTTTGCTATTAAATTGAGTACTTAGAGATAAAAATGATTTCATGTAAATTAATTAAACTTTTGGTCTAGAGTTTTGAATTGAACTTTTCATTAAACTTCACACGATTTAATAAAAGTTTCTAAAATAATTAATTTGAATTTTCTTTAAACTTTAAATGAAGAATTTCTTAGAAATTTAAAACTAAAGGATAATATTATGATTCTCAAATTTGCCTAATTTTGAAATTAACTTACTTTTGAGGACTAAAAACTCAAATTTACAAGTACTTGATTTTTTTTTTGGAATTTTAGAAATTTACTATTTACTTCTATTTCAATTTAAAATTTCTTAAAGTCACGACTTTGGAATTTCGATCATGAAAAATCCGATCCTAATGTCATATATTCACGATCAATCATAGAACGATAAGTAATTAGAAAACTATAATTTGACCCAAGTCTATACGTCATTATCATCATGTGTTAGGTATTAATATGACATATAGGCTTACATAGATAATCATAAAGGATTTTTCTTGTTTCAATGCTAAAGGTATTTATATCCTACTATACCCAAATAAAAGCATATATACAGTCCTCGATCCAAAACTCAAAGTATTACTAATAAATCGAACTACCAAAGATGATAGCCTCCTAATATATTTGTTGGTCACCAATGTCATAGTGGACACCATCTGAGGGGAAAAAAGTAGGGTCAGTATGAATTTAATAATTTCCTATTAAGTAAATAATTTTCTTTTAGCGATGAAAATATATACACAGTTAGTTTAATCAAAAAGTAAGTTCACAAACTATAAACGTATGTAATTTCCAAAATTTTTAATCCACGTAAAAATAAAAATATGATCATATATCAAAGTATAAAATTATGTAATATATGATATAAATCACCTAATACCTATAAGCTCATATGCTCTCATCATAATCCCATGATGCTAGTATTATGAATGTCAAATATATGACTTGAAATCTATCCATGATACTAGAGTAGCAACCTAATATTGTCATGAACCAAACCTCAGGCCAGTGATAGAAAGAAAAATTATACAAGTAGAAATTTATGAGTTGTTTTAGAAAAATTTATAAACTTCAGTTTTCCTAAAAAATGAAAATTAATTAGAAAACAATATCCTTTACAAAATTTTGTAAAAATATTCTAAAAATAAAAATATTCAAAGTTTGTGATCACCATTAGACATAGATTTGATAATGGTAGTTATAAAATAAGTCATGGCATCATTCTCATTTTCAATAACTAGGCATAATAAGCAATACAAGCTAAATCATAAGTAAAGCCATAGAGTATTGATATAAGTTCATCAACATATGATAGGAGCCACTAAGAAATTACAAAAAAACTAAATTAGTAACAAAGCTTCCTCTACCTTATTTTGCTCCAGAGTTGCCAAAATCATACTATACAAGAGAAGGGAAAAGATAGGGAGTGAGCATTTAAGTGCTCAGTAAAAATCTAATTACCTTTCTAGAATGAAAGATATTCCTTAAACTTACGTGATAAGTACTTTTCTAAAATCTATTTATAAATCAACTTTACAAAGTAATCGAGATTAGGAATAATCATATATTCAAAACTAAAACCAAAACTATATAATTGTACATATCATAAATCAAGTATAAATAGGTATGAGCTTTGATCCTCCCATCATGGTCTCGTAATACCCTTTTACCAAAGATACCCAATATTCTGACACTATCCAGAGGTGTGTCAGCAAATTTTGCAGTGCAACAACTCGCTAGCGATCAAAACTACCGTGATGTAATAATGGTAATCAAGTGTATGATCTAACAATATGTATAATATGTAATAGAGTTTGTAATAACTATGTATCGTATACATCAAAAAATCATGCCTTAAAACCTATTTGGAATCATTCTGGGATTTCCTAAAAAATGGGTTGCATAAAATATGGGTTTTTCTAAAATTATAATTTTTAGACGTACATAAAAATGATATAGTCCAAACCCAAAAAAATTTAATTCATTTAAATAGTTCACAAGTTTATCAAATATCCATCAAATCATTTGAATTTAAGAAAATTCACAATTTTCAAAAATAGGTCATAATACATCATTAAAATCAAAGTAATATAAAAACAAGGTAATTGAATCCTACCTTGTCTTGATAGCTGTACCAAGCTATCGATGCTTGTATAATTCCCCGTAGGTTGATTGGCTACTCGAAAGATCGTTTTAAGAATCCCGTTCGCTCATTTTTAGAAGTGACTTTCCCAACAAAGTATCAAATTGAAAAACATACATTACTACTAAATCCCTAACATCCAAGATAGCTAGGTATATATATAACTCTACTAATTTAGGTCTAGGTCAAAACCCGACTCCTAGCACACAACATGAGGCATAATCCCGAGCCTAGCGTCTTAGAATTCATGCCACTTCTTAACTTAGCAATATTATATATTAAAGCTTGTCTCTTAACCTCACTAGATCCAAATTTAAAATTGGAAACTTCGTTTTGAAGTCCCAAGCCTTAAATGGACCTTATATGAGATTAATTATAAAAATTATAAAAATATCATTTTTTTGAAAATATTTTCTTAAATGCCAACCTGTCAAACCAGATTTACTCCCCTAGGTTTGTAAAATGACTTTCCTTATAAAATAGATAAATCGATCCGAACATTAACTGCAGTACCGAATAGTGATCTACTAGAGTTTCGCTACAGTTCCTACCCGCTACAGTGTGTCTTCTAATATTTTGAAACTTTCTACCCTTAACTAGTAATAACCTTTCCATCGCTTTTTTCGTTTGGCTCCTAGGAAACCAACCTCAAACCTAGTTTTTCTCCAACGTTAATGACAAAACAAAGTTTTGATTGTCCCAAATGAAATTTGACAATGGTCTCATGTGGCTGTGACCGCCTCATGATTTGCCCAGATTAACGGTTGATTAAGTCTTTCATTGGGGTTGCTTAATAGAAAAAAGTCATTAGGGGTAAAGACCTAGAATTTGGAGCTCTCAGCAATATGCTATCATTAATCCAAAGTCTTCGATTGAAGAATTTATGCCTTTTGCTAAGGACACATTTGAACCCACGATCGAGGTTTGTAAAACGGCTTTCCTTATAAAATAGACAAATCGATCCGAACATTAACTGCAGTACCAAATAGTGATCTGCTAGGGTTTCGCTACAGTTCATACCCGCTACAATGATCTGCTAGTGTTGTTTGTTTTGCTATAGTGCCGATTATCGTGGTCACTATGGGTGACGAGATCTTGGGTCACAAAGACCTTTTTTCATTCCATAAGAAGGACATTGTGGCTGATTCTTCTTTGGCTCCCTATGCAAAATCCTTTGCTGATGTGGTTCTCAACAAGAAAGCAATGGTTATGCCCCTCCCTTTCACATCTTCTATTCCTCAACAAAAGGGTGCTTACATTTCAGTCAAGGTTAATCTTACTATAGTAGAAGAACGATTGAATCTTTATAAGTTTTCTCTTATTAGACGTGTCATTTTATCTAAGGGTGAAAAACCTTGGTTTTTGCTTGATTTGAAGGCAAGACTAGATTCAATTTGGAAAATTTCATCTTGGCGCCTTATTTCTTTGGGCAAGGGGTACTTTCTAATTTTGCTTACTTCGGAGCAAGATAAGACTCGTGTTTGGAGTATGAGTTCTTTGAATATTAAGTCAGGTATCTTAAGACTTCAGCCATGAGTTCCCAGTTTCGTACCTAGTGAGTAAAAGACTATAATGTTCAAGTTTGGATCCGTTTTTATGAATTACCATGGGAATTTTGGCATCCACAAATCCTTTCTGATTTGGCTAGGGCTGTGGGGGTTCCTTTGAAGATTGATCAGGCTACTCTTAATTGGGATTTTGGTCATTTTGCTTGAGTTTTGGTGGATATTGACCTCAAGAATCCTTTGCTTGACTCAATTCAAGTTAAGAGCGGAGATGAATGTCGTTTTATTTATCTCTCTTATGAGAGATTTCCCGATTTTTGTTCTACTTGTTCCTCTATTGGCCATGTTCCTTCTAATTGTTATCATAATAAACCAAAAGAGGACAAGGAAAAGATCACTAATAAGAGTGAGGGATCAGCCCCGAAGCAACAAGTCTATGTTGCAAAGCCTATACCAATCAAGTAGTTTCCAAAGATGTTCAAAAATCTTCGGATGTGCCAGTAACGAATATTTTCACTTCTCTTGCATCGAATTTAGGCAAGGATAATTCTCTTGTGCGTTTTGGAAATATGGAAGATGAAGTTGAAATAGTTGACAGCCTAGAAAAGAATAAAGCTCATTATGATAAGGAAGATGAGTTGGAAGCCATTGATGAAAACGTAAATTCTAAAGAAGATGTAGCCTTAAACCATGTTTCAGAGACATTTCGAATATGGATAAAGTAGTTAACACTGAGGTTCATGAAGAGCATATTGAGGCTTCTACTGCCGAGGTAGGTATTTCTAATCCGAAGGGTTCTTCTTCTTTTGCGGAATCTAAGAGTGACCACAGTTTGGACACTAGTGATCTCTCTCCAACCAAGGTCTTCACATCAAAAGATGAGGGTTGGCAAGAAGTGCAGTCTAAGAAAAAGAAGAAAGCTTCTCAAGCTCAGTACTCTAAGCCTGTCACGAGGACTTTGAAAACTATTTCTCAATGAAGGTCCTTTATTGGAATTGTTAGGGTATCTCTAATATTGGTACCTAAAGATCTCTTAGAGATTTATGTATTCATCATAGACCAGATATTCTTTTCTTAGCAAAGCTAATGTGCATGTTTAGCTCTGTTCCTTCCTGCTTTTGGAATTCTCTTGGTTTTCATTTAGTGGCTGAAAATGATAAAGTACTTCCTTCTGTCTGGGTATTTGGCACTTTGGCCATCTCTAATTTTCAGGTTATTGCTTCTCATTCCCAACATATTACTTTATCTTTCATATTCAATATGTCTTGTTTTTTACTAGTTTTGTCTATGCTAGTTGTGATTATATTGTTCGTCGTGACTTATAGGACTGCTTATATTCCTTGCATGTGACTAGTCCTTGGTTGGTTTTGGGCGATTTTAATTCCATTATGGGTGCTCATGAGACAACGGGTATCATTAAACGAAGTTCTTATGAAGACTTCAGAGCTGGTGTGACCCTTTGCAATATGATTGACCTTGACTCCCAAGGTCCTTTTTTTACTTGGTGTGGTTCCCGGGGGGGAAGGTTGGTGATGTCTCGTCTTGATAGAGCTTTTTGTAATGAAGAGTTCTTAGAGCAATGGAATCAGGTTTCTAGTATTTGTTTGCCTCGTTTACACTTGGACCACCATCCTTTATTGTTATCTTCCAAGAAAGACGCTGCTACTGGCCCTAGACCTTTTCGTTTCTAAGGAATGTGGCTTTCTCATCCCATATTTAAGGATTTTGTTAGTAAGGTTTGGTCTTGTTCTTACTTTGGTTCCCTGATGTCTATTTTGGTTAATAAACTTAAGGATTTGAAGCGTGAATTGAAATTATGGAATTGGGAAGTTTTCGGTGATCTCAAGCTCAATATTTCTAAAGCCACAGAGAATGTTTTATCCATTCAGGACTGAATAGCTAATGAGGGTCTTTCTGACTCTTTTCTTTTCCAAGAAAATGAAGCACTTTGTACCTTAGACAATTATTTATCTTAGGAAGAAACTTATCTATGAGAACAGAGTAGGATCAAATGGCTTAAAGAAGGGGACAAAAATTCTGCTTTCTTTCATAATATGGTGAAACATCGTCAGGCAAAAAAGGTTTTGAGTCATATGAAGATTGATGAGGATATTATGGAAGATGTTATTTTAATTTCTTCTGATATTCAATCTTTCTATAAAGATTTGTTCACTGAGCCTCAAGTTAGTGTTACTGATTATTCCAGTGTTCAGGAGATTATTCTGAATCTGGTCTCTTTTTCAGATAATTTGGTGCTTTGTCGAATTCCTAATGAAGAATACATTCGGTTGACAGTATTTGATATGGATGCTTCAAGTGCTCCAGGCCCTAATGGCTTTTTAGGCAAGTTCTTTCGCCATTGTTGGGATATTGTTGGTCAAGATGTGGTTTTTGCGGTCTATCAATTCTTCCACTCTGGTAGTTTAACACTTGGTCTTAATTCTAATTTTCTCGTGTTAATTCCAAAAGTGGATCATGCTCTTACTATTGATCAATATCGGCCTATTGTTTTGGGGAATTTTCTTTACAAACTGATTACTAAAATCATTGCTGATTGTTTGGGTCGCATCTGTTCTCGGATTATTTCTCCTAATCAATTTGGTTTTGTGCCTAAAAGAAGTATTAGAGATTGTATTGCTGACGCTTCGGAATGTTATAATTGTTTGGATAAAAAAAGTTTTGGGGGCAATTTTCCTATGAAGTTGGACATTAGAAAGGCTTTCGATACTTTGTGGTGGGACTTTATTAAAGTTGTTCTTTCATCTTTTGGGTTCGACAACAATTTTGTTAATTGGGTGGAAAATATATTTCACTCGGCTCATCTTTCTATTCTGATTAATGGTTTCCCCCATGGCTATTTTTCATGTTCAAGAAGAGTCAGACAGGGTGACCCTCTCTCTCCTCTTTTATTTATTCTTGCTGAAGATTACCTCAGTCGTTATTTCAACATTTTGATTCGTTAGGGCGATCTTGTTCCAATGACTTCTACTAGAAAGGAGAAGGCTGCAGATGATGTGCTTTTATTTTCTCAGGCTTCTAAGAACAATGTTAGAGTTATTATGAAGGCTCTCCAGCATTATAAAACTTTGTCTGGGCAACAAGTGAATTATTCTAGGTCTTTTATTTATTTTGGTCGTATAGTTCCATCTGCTATAATTTCTAATTTCCTGAACTTCACTAGTATGAGGAGAGGTGGTTCGTCATTAAGTTATCTTGGAGTCTCTCTTTTTGTTGGTTCTCCAAAGCGTTCTAATTTTCAATCGCTACTGGACAAGATTTATAATGACTTCGAATATTGGAAAGGTTTGAATCTTTCAATTGCTGGGAGAGTTAGCATTATTAATTCCGTAATCATAGGTCATTTATCTTATTCTTTTCAAGTCTATCAATAGCCAGTTACTCTTTTAAAAGAGTTGATTTCTTCAATTAGAAATTTTTTGTGGTCTGGATCATCCAAAGTGGCTAAGCCAATTATTGTCTCTTAGAAGATGTGCTGTAAATCTAAAGAGGACGGTAGTCTTGGCCTTCGCGATCCTAGAATTCTCAACGTGGCATTGTAAGAAGCTTGCTTGGAGCTTATTGACTGATGATTCTTCCGTTTTTAGATTCTTAAGAGAGAGATTTTTCTCTAATGGTTTTACTCAACATCGATTTTGGAAGTCTTCTATTCGGTGTGGTTTGAGATCTTATATCCAGTCTCTTATCGATGAGTCAATTTGGGCACCTGATAGAAACTCTAAGGTATGCTTCTAGAGTGATAATTGGCTTGGTTCTCCTTTAATTGAGATGATAGATTGCAATGATATTTTAGAACCTGGCATTGATACTACCATTGGTGAACTTGTTTCGGATCATGAATGGTCTCTACCTACTTTCTTTACTTCCAATTTTCTGATGATTACTGAAGAGATCTGGAAGACGGTTATCTGTGATTCTCTAGATACATTTATTTGGCAACATTCTGCTTCTGGTAATGTTACTTGTGCAGATGCCTATAATTCTTTGGTCGGTCCTTCTGTAAAGGAAAGATGGAGTAATAAGTTTTGGGCTAGATATATTCCTCCATCGCGTTCTATGGTTTTTTGGAGATCTCTTCAAGATAAACTTCCAACGGAACGTAATCTCATGCAGAGAGGCTTTATCATGACTTTGTGTTGTCATTTTTGCTTTAGAAATAAGGAAACTTCTGATCACCTTTTCATCTCATGTGACTTTGCCTGCAGTCTTTGGAGAGCTATCTCTTTGGCTTTTAGGCGGCATATTCGACTGGATGGCTCTGTTATTAATCTTTGGCGCTAATTTTAGTAGCCAAGTTTCACAGCTTTGGAGATCGACTATTGTGACTACTGTTTGGGTTATTTGGACTTCACGTAACAAGTTATTGTTTGACAATAAGCTCACTTTTATCCATATGGCCATCACTCTGGTATGGCGTGTAGTTGGTGAATCTAACAATGTTGGATCAGGTACCATAAGAAATTCTTTAGAGGAGTTAGGAATTCTGAAATATCTTAACGTCAAGCTAAAGCCATCAAAAGCTCCAAAAATAGTTGAAGTATTTTTGCAAATCCCACCATTAGGATGGTTAAAGGTTAATACAGATAATGCTGTTTATGGTTGTCCTGGATTAGCAGGTTATAGTGGTGTTTTTAGGACGTCCAAGGGTTTCTTTAAAGAGGGTTTTACCATTTCTATTGGTAAGATCTATGCTTTTAAGGCGGAATTGGCTGCTATGATTCATGCTATTTTCTATGCATGGGACTTAGATTGGAAAAACTTATGGCTAGAAAACGATTCGGCTTATTTGGTTTCGATTCTTAAGTCTCGTTCTTTGTCTATTCCTTGGCGTTGGAGACCATCGTTGATGTGTTGTCTTGGGTTGATTTCAAAGATGCATTTTCATATTTCCCACATCTTTCGCAAAGGGAATGTTGTTGTTGATATTTTGGCTTCTAAAACTATGAGTATTCAAGCTCTGACTTGGTGGCATATACTGCTCCCCCCATTTATCCATGATGCAATTAAGAAAGATTATTCAGGACTTTGTGGTTACCACTTTTCTTAGTTGCCCATTTATAATACAATGTGCTTTTTTTTTTTTTTTTTTTTTTTTTTTTTTTTTTTTTTTTTTTTTGTTTTTTTCATTGGGTTTTACGCAAAAAGGATTTTAATGTGGCATTGTTGGGAGGTTAAGATAATAGTTTTGTTTCGGCATAACTATCTGGCTCCTCCTAAATCTGTTTTCAACTGTTATTATTTTCCATTTTAGAGATTGTATTTTTCAAACATTTTGTACTTTTTTTATTTTTATTTTCTTTTATTTAATAAATTACCAGAGAGAAAGAGAAAAGAGAGCGAGAGAAAGTGAGAGAACGTGTGGGGAAGAAATATGAGGGAGTTTGACCCCCTCTTGTGAGCCCCGCAAACTTTTTTATTTAAAATTTTTTAAAGGGTTCTACAAATATTGCCTAAACGAGAGGTTATTAGAAAACACTCTACGCGAGTAATTTAAGGACTTTGATAGTAGTAATACAGTACTCATCTATGTTCTTACGACACATATAATATTTAGAATAACTATGTAAAAGTTTAGATCTAAATAATTTTCTGATTTTTCATAAAATTATCAGTTTAGAATTTTAGAAAATCAGATTGTATAATGATTATATTTTTTTTCAAATCCAAATTTAAAACCTGAATGTAGAAATTCTGACAGCTATAGAATATATCTAATATCATTCAAAAATATTCACAATTATCAAAACAATGGAATTTCACATTTCTCACATATAGAAATATGATCAAGTTTTTATACAAAATAAATTTAAAAAATGGTAACTAAGTCTTTATCTTACTAGGATAGCTACACCTAACTACCAGATGCATATGGTATCCCTTAGCAGTTGGCAAAAGCATTGAGTATGGTTTGATAACTTCGATTCGCTCTCTTTGGAAGATAACTTTTCCAATTGGAGCCTCAAAATAATGGCAAAATAAAGAATGCCACAAGTCCAAAACATTGAAATTAGCTATTGCAGCGATATTGCTAATCCAATTCAAGTGTAAGGCGAAATTCAAGCTTTTGTGTGCAAAACTAGATGAAAAACCTAAGCCTTATAGAGTGGTACTTGCCCGTAACAAAATTCGATGGTCATGTTCTATGTCTTGCAACCTATTCAATTTGATGATTGTATTCTAAAAACAACAACTAAACTTCAATCGAACGGCCGAGTCGAAAATTCACTTCTCAGACCCATATGTTCACACATAACAAAAACACCAAAGAGATGTGGTGACCAAAATGGCTGAGGTAGCAATAAGACCTATTAGAAAGTGATGTGGACAATGAGCTAGAGCTTTACTTGTCAGCGGTGATGGGAGATGGTGAGTCATAGTGATGCAAGAAGGCTTAAAACATAGAGGAGGCGTGTTCTTCACCATTTCGTCTCTTCGCCCACATGATGCGAATGTTGATGGGATTGGCCGGCGTGGCTTTGTTGCCCGCTAGGGAGAACTTCGACGGGGTATGTCATCATCGACAAGGAACATTGGTAGTCGGCATCTTGTTGGAGTAAGGAACAAGTGTGTGAGAGATAAGAGGGAGCACAGGAGGGGAAAGGTGAATTTTGGGATTTCTAAAACTTATTGGGGGAATTGTACCTGGTGACAAGTTTGAGTTGGGGTTTAAACTCCCCAAATTTGCACAGAAACCTCTGGTTTCAAGTTTCTTTCAATTTAACTCTTAGATATTGCGAAATAGCTTCTATTTTCTCAAGAGTTTTGCACTTTGGCCCAAATTCATTTTAACTTAATTTCATTTATAATCCGTCTCTTGGTGAAATTACTAACACACCTTTAATTAAAATAGGCTTTTTACAATTTCAGTCACCTCATCTCTTGTTGTTCTAATGAAGTCTCTCACAAAAAGAAAAAAAAAGAAAAGATAGGTAAACAATAGCAATATTTAAAGGCCAAGATGTGCCACGAGAGATTGACTATAGTTTTGCATCTAATTATTGACTTTTTATAGTAACTCAAGTATTTTTTTTTTACGTCAATTGTCTCACAAATGGTCGCATTCTTCATGATAAATTTGAACTTCATTTTTTGGCCTGTTGCCTTTCACTTCAAAACCTAATTGCTATGATGATCTCCAGTTTTAGTATTGTGGTAATTTCTCGCTCTTTCTCAAATATAAACTATGTGGGCAATATACACCAAAGTTTTGAAGAATAAAATAAAAAATGGATAATGAGCCAAGACGTTTGGTTTCTGTTGGATTTTATTCTATTAGTAATGAGTATGAAAAAATTTGTTAGAAAACGTTTATTAATGGGTTTTGGTGCTTGATGAATAGTTTAAAAGGTGTGTAAATAAATTTTGAAAATTTAAAATTTTATAAGGGGTTCACTTTGAAAGAGATGGGAATATAATCACAACTGGCAATAGAGCCTCTCATCGTTAATTAAGTATCTATTTTTATGATGTTTCTAGTAATCAGTTTGGGAAAAGAACATCCCTACAAAAATTTGCAGAGAGGATTAATAACTTGGTTACCATTTCAAACTTGATGGTACAGATTTGTCATTTTTAAAAAATACAGAGTCGTTATCACTATCAAAAACAGCAAAAACAGAGTGAGAGAGAGAGAGAGAGAGAGAGAGAGAGAGAGAGAGGAGAAGTCTCAACTCTCAACTGGGGATGCAAGCTGTTTTGAATTAGCAATATTTTCAAGAAAATATGTTTGACCAGCGCTTTGAAACTGAACCGAATTAATAAACAGTTTGAAATTAAGCAATATCAACTTGAATACTGTTGACAAGATTCTGCGTAATTAATTGGGGTTTTTTCTGGAGTTTGAGAGCCTGATTTGCGCTTGTTACCTTGTCAAGTAAACAATGAAGTCAAGCAGCCTAAGTCCTAAGCCAACACAGAACTTAGTTTCGAGCGTTCGTATTCAGAAGTCTCTTTCTTTGCCTTGCTCGATTAATAGTACTTTCTCTAGTTAAGAATATAGATTTTTGTTTAGTCCTATTCCGGATGTTTGAAAAATCATGTTAATTTCTGGCATGTTCATATTTTTCAGGTAGCTGCCCTCATACCCCAACGTGAAATTGATGTTTCACTTGGTGGTGTAAGGAAAGATATACAGTCGAGAATAATGACCCAAGCCCTTCGTAAAATACATTATTCACTATGCAATTCTCATACAGTTATTGTTTTAGTTAAGACAAGGTACCAATAAAAGAATACTGAAATAACTACGGTAAAATTCAAGCAACAATATTAATCAATAAATTAATAAGAAATAAGATTTTAAAAAAAAAAGATAAATAGGATTCAACTTATTATAAGCAAATAAGTAATTAAGAATTTGAAGAGATAGAACTTGAAATATGAAAATAAATTGGATTTTTTTTTTGAAAAGTGTACTGTAAAATCAAAAACAAAATAGATATTTATTTATAAGTAAACAAAAAATGATTTATAAATTTTAAAAATGAGAAACATTAATGGTTAAAAAAACATTAAACAAAGAGTTATCCATTCTTTTCAAAAAATTTAGGTAGCATATTACTTTAAAAGATGGGTTAATTATTCTGGCAAAAAAAAAAAAGAAAAAAGATAGACTAAATATAAAGATCTAATTCGAAAAGAAATGACTACCGAAATATGAAAAGATAATGCACCATATTTTAAAAGGAAATATTGCATAATTAAAGTATTTAATACTTATTGAAATTTAAGAATCAAGATTTTTTTTTGACTTTTTAAATAAGCAAATGGCTGAATAATAGGATATTATTGTTCCAACTTTCAAAAATACAGGCTTCTTGATATTTTTCTAATATTTTTCTAATTTGTTTTTTCTTTCCACGATTTTATATAAAATAGTGTTAAAAGGAATTAGGGGCCTTGGCTAGGCCTAAGTTGTCTATAGCTGCAGCCGGCCTGCTCAAGTAGCTGAGAGTTATCTAGCTGAAAATGAAGTGATTTTTGATAAGAGAGTCAGTCTCTTAAGGCAATTGCTGTTCGAGACCAGCTGAGAGTGTTGGTGTATAATAAGTTACACCCAATACTGATCATCTCAACATGCAAGCACATAATACACATTCAATCTTGTGGTGCTGATGGAAGTTAAGAGATTTTCATATTATTGTCTCAACTATTAGAGTTTGATTGAGCGGAATGTGACTGAAGATGCTTTCTGATTGATGTGAGCTTTGAAGTTTCTCCATTCTTGAAGATCCCTCATGCTATGGCATTTAACTGCGTATCAGCTCCTCTGGCGATTAATCGAATTGATAATTTGCATCTTCAACTTGTAATAAAGGCCTCTACTTGTGGAAGCAGCAATAAAATTGGCATTGCTGAAGGTAAGCAAGCAGGGATTAAAGTACGCCTCAAAAGCTCATACCTTTTCTATGCATGGGGTTTATAATACATTGTTTTGACCAATTCAGATAAATTTCATGACTACTAGATTATTATTTTTTTGTTAGTAAGCTATATTCTGGCTTAATGCTTCTCTGCGTGATTAGGATTAAAGGAATTTGCATTCTTAGTGAATATTATTTTCGTTTTTATTATTTTTTTGGGAAATATAATTGTATTTTTAATGAAAATTAATTTTATTTTCATTATTTTTTTCTGGGGAAACATAAGAAAGTCAAAGCGGTGGAATAGAGATGCTTCTACCTTCCATCAATAAAACTGTTTCCAAACAAAATAAAGTATGTTGTAATTTAAGTGCTGAAAGGATTAAAGTGCTCAATACTTTCAACTTGAGATGTTATCCGTATAATTTAACATTTTGTTGAAAAAAGGCTCAAAACATTCTGTGGTGAATTTGCTTAATTTTGACCCCCTGGTGTTGTTCTAATTTGTTTTTGATTATTTCTGGACTTAGATTTATGAAATATTTTCTTGAAAGCAAATCGTTCAATCCCTCAATGTCCTTTTGAGAAACTAAATCCCTCACTAAAAGCCAAGGAAAGTAAAGGCCTATTGCAAGTTATTTTAACCGATTAAGCTAAATGACAAGCTCCTCAAAAATTATGAAAAATACAACTTTAAGATTAAAAAAAGTAAAAGCATAGGCTGAAATGGTAATTTTGCTTGCAAGATGGAGAGACTTTCTCATACTTTAATAACATTTTTTTGATATTAACGATTTTGTGGCCACTAAAAAGACTGATTTGCTGTACTTTGAGCAAATTACTGTCGTTTTCTTATATTTTCTCAAGGAGTTATTGAAAATTTCTAATTTTTTCAAAGGATTTTCTAAAATATTTTTTGTTTTTCACTTTCATTGAACATTTGAACTTACTTATTTCAAATATAATAAACACTTATTTATTTCTTATAACATACAGTGAGGAACTAAATGTTGAAAATAAACTTGTTTAAGCCCATAAGAAGTGTTTAAACCCATCAACATGAGGCCCAATAAGTTGGAGTTAGCCCAAGTGTAAAACTTATAAAAGAAAAAAGCCCAAGTCCAAATTAAAGAACCTTTCTACCTAGAATATTCTAGTGTTAGCTAGATATTAGTTTTTTTACATGTGAATTATTTGATTACTTAAATTATTATTAGAAGTGTGTAGAAGAAAATATGTGTGGCTTAAGGATTTTTGTAATTGTTTATTTGTGTGATTCTCATTGTTTTTCATGTTATATAAATACCCTTCTCCATTTGAGTTCTAAACATTAAGTAAGAAGCAAAGCTTCTAAGAGCGAAGAGAAGAGAGAAAGAAGCATAGCTTCTAGTGAGTGAGTGAGTGAGCTTGAAAAGTGAATTTAAGAATTTTTTATTGTGAAAGTATTTGAGTGAATAATAAAGTTTGTTTTACTTTTCAACAAAGTGGTATCAGAGCAAGGTTGTGAGTTCTCTTGAAATTCTAAGTATGCTCTGTGGTTGCAGCTTTGACTGATCTTCCACATCAGAAAAAAATTCTTGAGATTGAGAGTATTAGCCATTTGTTCCAAACATACTACTATTGCATATCAAATTGAAGAGCTCGACGAGACGAACACACTGCCATAAGAATCAGCCCAATCGGAGTCCAAACGAGTCATCGAAAGTTTGCTGCCACAAATTGAGTCAACTCACTGAGTTGAGCCGAGTCAGAATCGTTTGACCGAGCCGTCAGAGCCGTTGACCAAGCTATCAGAGCCATTTGATCGTGCCGTTGACTAAGTCGTCAGAGCCGTTGACAACCTGTTGACTAGCATTGACCGTTGATCGAGCGTTGACTTTGACCGTCAGAGCCGTTGACAATCTGTTGACTAGCATTGACCGTTGACCGAGCGTTGACTTTGACCGTTTGATATACAAGTCAATCTTAAGGTTTTTCGACGTTTTGGAACTATCTGTGTAGTCGAAATTTCAAAAAACTCATTCTGTTAAGAGATATGGCTACCGGCAATTTAGCATCTCTTCAAGTTCTACCACTTCAAGTTAATAACTTTGATAATTAGACTATCAAAATGAAAGTCCTCCTTGGAGCACATGATGTTTAGGAAGTAGTACAGAAAGGCTACGAAGAACTAAGAGATGAGGCAACACTATCTTCAACACAGAAGGAGAGTTTAAAAGATTCAAGAAAGAGAGATAAAAAAGCTCTCTTCCTCATCTACCAGGCCTTAGATGATGACAGGTTTGAAAAAATCTCAAGTGCAACCTCCGCTAAGGAAGCATGGGGGAAACTTCAAATTTTATACAAAAGAGAAGAAAAGGTCAAAAAGGTTCGTCTTCAAACTCTAAGAGGAGAGTTTGATTTATTACATATGACAGAGACTGAGTCAGTATCTGACTATTTTTCTAGAGTTTTTACCATTTTGAATCAAATAAAGCGAAATGGTGAGAAATTTGAAAATGTTACGATTATGGAAAAGATTCTTCGATCGTTAGACCTAAAGTTCGAGAATATTGTTACTGTCATCGAAGAAATTAAAGATTTAGGAGTCATGACAATAGAACAACTCTTGGGTTCTTTACAAGCTCACAAGGAAAAGAAAAAAAATTAGCCAAATTTTATGGAGCAGCTTCTCAAGACACAACTTACAGAGAAAGAAGATAGCCAATGTAGCAAAAGAAATCAACGTGGTCGTGGTAGAGGACAAGCCCGAGGACAAGGATATGGTATAAGTCGAGGTCATGGACGAGGTTGGAATTCCAACGACCACAATTATCATATCAATAATTTCGAAAGAAGAGAAAGCTCTACAAGAGGTCATGGTAGAGCTCGAATAAACTCAAGGCCTGAGAAGTCTCAAGTTGAATGTTTCAATTGTCATAAGTTTGGGCATTATGCTAGAGAGTGTAAGCACCTAATAGTAGAATTAAAGAGAAAGTCAATTACGTTGAAGAAAAAAGGGAAGAAAATGGCACCGTGCTACTAGCATAGACAACAATGGAGGATAAGACAACACATTGTATCTTGACACCGGTGCTAGCAATCATATGTGTGGGCATCGATCAATGTTTATAGAGCTTGATGAACCAATCAGTGGGAGTGTTTCTTTCGGTGATGATTCAAAAGTAGTAATAAAAGGAAAAGGTAAAATTCTTATCTGCTTAAAAAATGGGGGGCATCAATTTATTTCAAATGTTTATTTTGTACCCACAATGAAAACAAACATCTTGAGTTTGGGACAACTTTTAGAGAAAGGCTATGATATTCACTTGAAAGATTATAGTCTTTCTATAAGAGATAACAATATGAACTTGATTGCCAAAGTGCCTATGTCAAGAAATAACAAAATGATATAGCAAAATGTCTGAAAGCATGTTACAAGGATTCATCATGGCTATAGCATTTGAGATTCAGATATCTCAACTTTGGAGGACTAGAGATACTGTCCAAGAAAGATATGGTGAGAGGCTTGTCTTGCATCAATCATCCTGATCAACTTTGTGAAGGATACTTACTTGGGAAGCAATTCAGGAAAAGCTTTCCAAAAGAGTCGAATTCAAGAGTCCATAAGCCACTAGAGCTCGTGCATACAGATATGTGCGGTCCTATCAAACCAAGTTCTTTCGGTAAGAGCAATTACTTCTTGCTCTTTATTGATGATTTCTCAATAAAGACTTGGGTTTATTTCTTGAAGCAAAAATCAAAAGTCTTTGAAGTTTTCAAGAAGTTCAAGGCTACTGTAGGGAAGGAAAGCGGTCTTCAGATCAAAGCCATGAGATCTGATAGAGGAGGAGAATTCACTTCAAAAGAGTTCCAAGAATTTTGCGAAGCAAATGGAATTCGATGACCTTTAACTGTTTCAAGATCCTCTCAACAAAATGGCATGGCAGAAAGGAAGAACCAGACCATCCTCAACATAGCTCGAAGCACGCCAAAAAGTAAGAGATTACCCAAAGAGTTCTGGGCAGAAGCTGTTACATGCGTAGTTTATTTGTCCAATCGATCTCCAACAAGAAGTGTGTGGGGAAAGACACCACAAGAAGCATGGAGCAGAAGGAAACCTGGGATCTCCCACTTGAGAGTCTTTGGAAGCATAGCCCATGTGCATATGCCAGACGAACATAGAACCAAGCTTGATGATAAAAGCGAGAAGTTCATTTTCATCGGCTACGACACTATCTCTAAAGGATATAAGTTATACAATCCTAACAATGGAAGAGTAATCATCAGCCGAGATGTAATATTCGATGAAGAAGGTAAATAGGACTTTGGTTCTCAAACAAATGGCTACAATTTCTTTCCATAATTTGAAGATATAGAAACACCAGTAGAGCAAGCAAGAGAAGTCCATCAGGAAGCTACTACTCTAGCTTTCTCACCAACATCATCCACTCATGAAGTTTCACCTCCATCTTTCTTAACTGAGAGGCATAAAGAACGTACAAGAAGTATTGAAGATCTATATGAAGTGACTGATAGACTTGAAAACCTCACTCTATTTTGCCTATTTGCTGATTGTGAACCGGTGAACTTCCAAGAGGTTGTACAAGATAAAAAATGGAGGAATACGATGGATGAAGAAGTCAAAGCCATAGAGAAGAATGACACTTGGGAACTATCCACTTTTCCTAAAGGTCATAAAGCTATCGGTGTAAAATAGGTGTACAAGGTGAAGAAAAATGCCAATGGAGAGGTAGAAAGATACAAAGCAAGGCTGGTCGCGAAAGGCTATAGTCAAAGAGCCGACATTGATTACAACGAGGTATTCGCTCCTGTTGCACGATTGGAAACTGTAAGACTAATTATTTCTCTTGCTGCTCAGAACAAATGGAAGATTCATCAGATAGATGTAAAGTCCGCATTTCTGAATGGAGTTCTTGAAGAAGAGGTTTATATCCAACAACCATTGGGTTATGAGATGAAATGGTATAAAGATAAGATTTTGAAGCTGAAGAAGGCTCTTTATGGTCTAAAGCAAGCACCAAGAGCATGGAATAGCCGAATTGACAAATATTTCCAAGAAAATGGATTTATTAAGTACCCTTATGAACATGCTCTCTATGTTAAGACTAAAGATAGAGATATTTTGGTCGTATGCTTGTACGTGGATGATCTCATATTTACTGGAAGTAATCCAAGAATGTTTGACGAATTCAAGAGAGTAATAACACATGAGTTTGAAATGACAGACATCNATAAAAGGAAAAGGTAAAATTCTTATCTACTTAAAAAATGGGGGGCATCAATTTATTTCAAATGTTTATTTTGTACCCACAATGAAAACAAACATCTTGAGTTTGGGACAACTTTTAGAGAAAGGCTATGATATTCACTTGAAAGATTATAGTCTTTCTATAAGAGATAACAATATGAACTTGATTGCCAAAGTGCCTATGTCAAGAAATAACAAAATGATATAGCAAAATGTCTGAAAGCATGTTACAAGGATTCATCATGGCTATAGCATTTGAGATTCAGACATCTCAACTTTGGAGGACTAGAGATACTGTCCAAGAAAGATATGGTGAGAGGCTTGTCTTGCATCAATCATCCTGATCAACTTTGTGAAGGATACTTACTTGGGAAGAAATTCAGGAAAAGCTTTCCAAAAGAGTCGAATTCAAGAGTCCATAAGCCACTAGAGCTCGTGCATACAGATGTGTGCGGTCCTATCAAACCAAGTTCTTTCGGTAAGAGCAATTACTTCTTGTTCTTTATTGATGATTTCTCAATAAAGACTTGGGTTTATTTCTTGAAGCAAAAATCAAAAGTCTTTGAAGTTTTCAAGAAGTTCAAGGCTACTGTAGGGAAGGAAAGCGGTCTTCAGATCAAAGCCATGAGATCTGATAGAGGAGGAGAATTCACTTCAAAAGAGTTCCAAGAATTTTGCGAAGCAAATGGAATTCGATGACCTTTAACTGTTTCAAGATCCTCTCAACAAAATGGCATGGCAGAAAGGAAGAACCAGACCATCCTCAACATAGCTCGAAGCACGCCAAAAAGTAAGAGATTACCCAAAGAGTTCTGGGCAGAAGCTGTTACATGCGTAGATTATTTGTCCAATCGATCTCCAACAAGAAGTGTGTGGGGAAAGACACCACAAGAAGCATGGAGCAGAAGGAAACCTGGGATCTCCCACTTGAGAATCTTTGGAAGCATAGCCCATGTGCATATGCCAGACGAACATAGAACCAAGCTTGATGATAAAAGCGAGAAGTACATTTTCATCGGCTACGACACTATCTCTAAAGGATATAAGTTATACAATCCTAACAATGGAAGAGTAATCATCAGCTGAGATGTAATATTCGATGAAGAAGGTAAATAGGACTTTGGTTCTCAAACAAATGACTACAATTTCTTTCCACAATTTGAAGATATAGAAACACCAGTAAAGCAAGCAAGAGAAGTCCATCAGGAAGCTACTACTCTACCTTTCTCACCAACATCATCCACTCATGAAGTTTCACCTCCATCTTTCTTAACTGAGAGGCATAAAGAACGTACAAGAAGTATTGAAGATCTATATGAAGTGACTGATAGACTTGAAAACCTCACTCTATTTTGCCTATTTGCTGATTGTGAACCGGTGAACTTCCAAGAGGTTGTACAAGATAAAAAATGGAGGAATACGATGGATGAAGAAGTCAAAGCCATAGAGAAGAATGACACTTGGGAACTATCCACTTTTCCTAAAGGTCATAAAGCTATCGGTGTAAAATAGGTGTACAAGGTGAAGAAAAATGCCAATGGAGAGGTAGAAAGATACAAAGCAAGGCTGGTCGCGAAAGGCTATAGTCAAAGAGCCGACATTGATTACAACGAGGTATTCGCTCCTGTTGCACGATTGGAAACTGTAAGACTAATTATTTCTCTTGCTGCTCAGAACAAATGGAAGATTCATCAGATAGATGTAAAGTCCGCATTTCTGAATGGAGTTCTTGAAGAAGAGGTTTATATCCAACAACCATTGGGTTATGAAATGAAAGGGTATAAAGATAAGATTTTGAAGCTAAAGAAGACTCTTTATGGTCTAAAGCAAGCACCAAGAGCATGGAACAACCGAATTGACAAATATTTCCAAGAAAATGGATTTATTAAATACCCTTATGAACATGCTCTCTATGTTAAGACTAAAGATAGAGATATTTTGGTCGTATGCTTGTACGTGGATGATCTCATATTTACTGGAAGTAATCCAAGAATGTTTGACGAATTCAAGAGAGTAATAACACATGAGTTTGAAATGACAGACATCGGACTTATGATATACTACCTCGGCATAGAGGTCAAGTAAAAGGAAGAAGGCATCTTTATCTCCCAAGAAAGCTATACAAAGGAGATCCTGAAGAAGTTCAATATAGATGATTGCAAGCCGATAAGTACACCAGTGGAGTGCGGAATAAAATTATTCAAAGATGATGAAGCAAAGAAGGTGGATCCAATACTCTTTAAGAGCCTTGTTGGATACCTTAGGTACTTGACATATACAAGGCCCGATATTCTCTATGCAATTGGACTAGTAAGTCATTACATGAAAACTCCAACAACTACTCACTTCAAAGCTGCAAAGAGAATTTTCCGTTACCTAAAAGGTACGATCAATCTTGTTCTATTCAGTTTCTAATGATTACAAACTCGTTGGTTACAGTGATAGTGATTGAGCCGAAGATACTGATGATCGAAAAAGTACAACTGGTTTTGTGTTTTTCATGGGAGAAACTGCCTTCACCTGGGTATCTAAGAAACAATCGATTGTCACCCTTTCAACATGCGAAGCTGAGTATGTAGCTGCTACGTCATATGTTAGTCATGCAATCTGGCTAAGAAAGTTGTTGAAAGAGTTAAACATGCCTCAAAAGGAGCCAACGGAGATTTATATTAACAATAAGTCAGCAATAACTTTGACTAACAATCCAGTCTTTCATGACCGAAGTAAGCATATCGACACTCGCTATCATTACATAAGAGAATATGTTACAAACAAAGAAGTACAATTGGAGTATGTGAGATCACATGATTAGATTGCTGATATTTTCACTAAGCCACTCAAGTTTGAAGACTTTACAAGATTAAGAAATTTACTTGGTATTATAAAACAAGTTTAAGGGGAGGTGTTGAAAATAAACTTGTTTAAGCCCATAAGAAATATTTAAACCTATCAACATGAGGCCCAATAAGTTAAAGTTTGCCCAAGTATAAAACTCATAAAAGAAAAAAGCCCAAATCCAAATTAAAGAAGCCTTCTACTTAGAATCTTCTAGTGTAAACTAGATATTAGCTTTTTACATGTGAATTATTTGATTACTTAGATTATTATTAGAAGTGTGTAGAAGAAAATATGTGTAGCTTAAGGATTTTCGTAATTCTTTATTTGTGTAGTTCTCATTGTTCCTCATGTAGTATAAATACCCCTCTCCATTTGAGTTCTAAACATCAAGTAAGAAACAAAGGTTCTAAGAGTGAAGAGAAGAGAGAAAGAAGCATATCTTCTAGTGAGTGAGTGAGTGAACTTGAAGAGTGAAATTAATAATTTTCTCTTGTAAAAGTATTTGAGTAAGTTTGTTTTACTTTCCAACACTAAATTGGTGCCCTTTCTTTAAAATGCAACATTTGTTTGAAAAAAAGTAAATGGTCGATTTATACTGAAAACAATAAATGGTTGATATTTACTAAAACAGTAAAACGATGTGTATTTGTCACTCAAGCAGATCACGCCAAAGAATGTTAGGGAGTCTTGATATCGACCTCTACCACTACAAGTTTTTGATAATGGGATTAAACGTGACATATTAATTTCATAAAGCACTAACGACAGTGAAATAAATGACGTGTTCATATAGACGAAGTCTAAAAAATGCCCTAAAATACATTCAAAACAAAATTGAAAACTGATTGCAATTTGGAAACGAGATATAGTATTCTCATTACTTATTTTTCATTTTCAATTTTTCATAAGCAGACTCATGTTTTATTTGTTAACGAAAAAAAAAAATCCAACTTAACTTAAAATTGTCGTTCTATCTTGTTATAAATCTCGTTTTCCATTGAAAAATTGGACATCGTACATTTTTGGTTGAAAAAAATTGACACGGAATAAAATTACACAATATAACGTTGTAATTAAAGAATATGTAATTTAAAGTCACGTAAAATTAGTTTGACAAATTAATTGGTGTAAAAAGTTTGACGAACAAGTCGTAACCTAAGCAGTAATTTTTAAAAATATTTAAGATGGACACAATTTTTTGGTCACAAAAAACAGATTTTTTTTCCCATATAAATTAAATTTTTCGAAAAGAAAAAGAGGAAAAGAAGGAATACTAACAATTCAAACATTAATCGCTGAAATACGGAATAAAAGCACCACTAAATGTCACATGGAATTGGTAATAATTTCCCAGTAGAGAGGGACTGATCTAGTATTTAAGTCAATAGTCCTAGGTCTTTGTGATTTTCTAGTGATATTTAAGTTTTATAAGAAATCATGAAATGGTTTGGCAGCTAAGCATCTTTAACTTTCTAACAAAAAAAAAAAGTACTATTGATTTTTTTTTTCTTTTCAACCCAATTTTATTTGATTTTTTTTTTTTGGAATTAACTCTTTCAAAAGGGTATTCTGCAAGAAACCCTATTCGACTAATTGGATAATTAATGCTGTTGATTTTTGTTTTTTTATCTTTTATTTTGAAAGTTAAAATTACAATGAAAGTGTAAAACTTTAATAATCTTATACAACAGATGGAGAAGATCTACGTTATTCTTAATAATTTTGATCACTAACAAAAATATGCTTTAATTCAATCTGTAAATAAATATCAATGTCTAATTAAGTCTAGGATAATTTGAAGCAAAAATCCCCAATTTTTAACATTTTTGGTATTTGGTTCCCAACCTTTAAATTTTGGCATTTAAATCCCAACCCTCACAAAAGTATTGCACTGTTAGTTCTTTGTCTAATTTCCATCCATTTATTATGTCAAAAAAAAGAAAAAAAAAAGTTTAAAGAGAGAAAACCTAAGTCTATATTTTCTTTGTTTGATATAAAAATTTAGTAAGAAAAGAAATCATTTATGGCCAATATCAAAAAATAGAAAGAATCTAAAATCTCACAAATTTAGACTCTTGACGGGCTTCAAAAGTCCACAATTGTCACTACTATTATCAAATTTTACTTTTATCCTCACAGAACATAGATTCTTGAAGGTAGGAATTTGGATTTGGAAGAGATATAGTGCTCCTCTCTCCAAACCTTACTGTCACTGTTCGAAGCCATGAAACACTTGTCAATACTTTTGTTATTTGGATATGGTGCTAGAAAGGAGTAGGGATTTGGGTTTAGAAGGGATATTGACGCAGTGGACTGCTAAATTTTGCTCTAACTTGCGTTCTAAAAATGATAATAGAAATAAGTAAAATTCTCAAAGAGAATTTAGAAGAGAAAATTAAGATGTGATTGAAGATTGGATTATTACAACTCTTCCCAGTAAAAACTATTTATACAAGTTTAGGATTAATCGAAACCATCCAATAAAATAATTTTAAGAAACTTACAACCATATACTTAGCACCTACTAACCATATACTTAGCACCTACTAACCAAATACACTTAAATAAATAAATTGTTCACCTAACACACTTTAAATAAATAAATTTTTCATCTAACATACTTCAAATAAATAAGCTAAATAACCTAACATATTTCAAATAAGTAAGTCTAAAATACCTAACACACAAAAGTATTCTACCAATTAATGGGATGTTCATTAGATTGGGTTTTGGAATTTTGGGCCTTGGTTTTATGTCATTGATGCTTGTGGGTTGTTGCATCAGTTGTCCCCTACTTGAAAAATTAACTCCTCCTCAAGTTGCTCATGGTATGACTCTGGTCCATGGTGCTCGTACAGATCTTGAACATTAATGGTTTTAGAAATTGTATAACTAGCTGGTAGATCAATGACATATACATTATCCTTAATTTTTTGAATGATGCGAAAGGAGNAAATCCCCAATTTTTAACATTTTTGGTATTTGGTTCCCAACCTTTAAATTTTGGCATTTAAATCCCAACCCTCACAAAAGTATTGCACTGTTAGTTCTTTGTCTAATTTCCATCCATTTATTATGTCAAAAAAAAGAAAAAAAAAAGTTTAAAGAGAGAAAACCTAAGTCTATATTTTCTTTGTTTGATATAAAAATTTAGTAAGAAAAGAAATCATTTATGGCCAATATCAAAAAATAGAAAGAATCTAAAATCTCACAAATTTAGACTCTTGACGGGCTTCAAAAGTCCACAATTGTCACTACTATTATCAAATTTTACTTTTATCCTCACAGAACATAGATTCTTGAAGGTAGGAATTTGGATTTGGAAGAGATATAGTGCTCCTCTCTCCAAACCTTACTGTCACTGTTCGAAGCCATGAAATACTTGTCAATACTTTTGTTATTTGGATATGGTGCTAGAAAGGAGTAGGGATTTGGGTTTAGAAGGGATATTGACGTAGTGGACTGCTAGATTTTGCTCTAACTTGCGTTCTAAAAATGATAATAGAAATAAGTAAAATTCTCAAAGAGAATTTAGAAGAGAAAATTAAGATGTGATTGAAGATTGGATTATTACAACTCTTCCTAGTGAAAACTCTTTATACAAGTTTAGGATTAATCTAAACCATCCAATAAAATAATTTTAAGAAACTTACAACCATATACTTAGCACCTACTAACCATATACTTAGCACCTACTAACCAAATACACTTAAATAAATAAATTGTTCACCTAACACACTTTAAATAAATAAATTTTTCATCTAACATACTTCAAATAAATAAGCTAAATGACCTAACATATTTCAAATAAGTAAGTCTAAAATACCTAACACACAAAAGTATTCTACCAATTAATGGGATGTTCATTAGATTGGGTTTTGGAATTTTGGGCCTTGGTTTTATGTCATTGATGCTTGTGGGTTGTTGCATCAGTTGTCCCCTACTTGAAAAATTAATTCCTCCTCAAGTTGCTCATGGTATGACTCTGGTCCATGGTGCTCGTACAGATCTTGAACATTGATGGTTTTAGAAATTGTATAACTAGCTGGTAGATCAATGACATATACATTATCCTTAATTTTTTGAATGATGCGAAAGGAGCCAATTTTCTTTTGCTTGAGTTTTTTGTATTCTCCTGCTAGAAATCTATCTTTACGTAAATGAACTATTACAAAATCGCCCTCTTTGAAAGTTTTGAATCTTCTGTACTTGTCAACAGTAGCCTTGTATTTTGTAGTAGACTTTTCTAACTTTCTTTTCACGTCTTCATGGATTTGGATTGCCTTATTAATCAAATGATCGGCAATACTGCTCATCCCTCGAAGTTTTGATAAAGATACTAAGTCGAGAGTATGCAACAAAGAATGAATATAAATAATTTCAAATGGAGATTTACTGCTGGAATGATTTGACACGTTGTTGCAAGCAAACTCAGTTTGCGGTAGGATATTCTCCCATGTCTAGGACTTTCTTTGATCAAGCACTATAAAATATTGCCCAGTATGCGATTAGTAACTTCAGTTTGCCCATCTGTTTGGGGACGACAAGTGCTACTAAATTGTAAGATAGTATCAAGTCTCGTCCACAAAGTACGCCAAAAATGACTGAGGAATTTACTATTGCGATCAGAAACTATTGTCCTTGGTAATCCATGTAGACGAACAATCTCTCGAAAGAACAATTGAGTAATAACTAGCATTTGAAGTTTTCTTGTAAGAAATAAAATGAGCTATCTTTGAAAACCGATCTACCACAACAAAGATAGAATTCGAACATTTTTGTGTTCTCAGTAGTCCCAAGATGAAATCCATAGATAAATCTTCCTAAGGTGCATCAGGAATAAGAAGTGGCATAAACAACCTAGTGTTTTGAGCTTGTCCCTTTGCAGTATGGCGTATATAACAACGCTTGACAAATATCTCGACATCACGCTTAAGATATGGCCAAAAGTATCGAGTTTCCACTAATGAAATAGTTTTGTCTCATTTCATGTGTCCTCCTAACCCTTCTACGTATAGCTCCTGAATGAAGTATTCTCTGAGAGATCCTCGTGGAATACATAAACAGTTTTTAAAGAATAGAAAACCACCATGTATTTGATGTTTATTTGCAACTCTACTAATGCACTTCTCTCATTCTTCCTTGAAATCTTCATCTTCAGCATATAATTCTTTTAAATAATCAAAATTGATTATTTCATTTTGAATAGTAGTTAGTAACATAACTCGGTGACTCAATGCATCAACAACCTTGTTTAATTATCCTGACTTATGCCAGAGAGAGAAAGTGAACTTCTGGATATAGGCAATCTATCGAGCATGCATTCGATTTGGTCTGGAAGAGTTATTAAGGTACTTAAGAATTTGATGATCTGTATTGAGTATGAATTCCTTCTGCACTAGATATGGCTCCCATTGTTGAAATGTACAAACAACCACATATAATTCTTGTTCTTATATTGACCACTTCTTTCTAGCTTCACTAAGCTTTTCACTAAAGAAAGCTATCAGCTTTATATCTTAAGATAGAACAGCTCTAACAGGTATGCCAGAAGCATCATAATTGACTTTGAAAATCTTGTCAATAGGTGCATTTGTGAGTTTTTCCTTCATGATAGTAAAACTCTGTTCCACTTTTTTTGTCCAAAGGAATTATTTTTGCTTCAAACAGTAGATGAGCGATGCAGCTATAGTACTAAAGTTTCTCACAAATCATCTATAGAATGTCGTAAGACCATGAAAATTTCGAATTTCTATAATGATCTTCGATATTAGCCATTCTTGGATAGCCTTTACCTTATCTTGATCGACTTTGATTCTGTTAGAACTTATGACAAATCCCAAGAAGAGTAAGCTATCAGTCATGAAGTTACATTTTCTTAGGTTGATATACAATTGATTCTTATGAAGTGCATTAAAAACTTTGGTCAAGTGTTGTAGATGTTCTTTCTCATTTTGACTTTAGACCAAAATGTCATCAAAATAAATGACGACAAATCTTCCAATGAAGGGTTGGAATACCTGATTCATTAACTTTATAAAAGTATTCGGGGCATTGGAAAGACCAAACGGCATAACTAACCACTCGTATAGTCCTTCACTTGTTATGAATGCAGTCTTCCAGTCATCTCCAGGATGAATATGAATCTAATAGTATCCATTCTGCAAATCAATCTTGGCAAAGAGCTTTGATCCTCCCAATCTATCAAGCATGCCAGCCAATCGTGGAATAAGAAATCGATATCATACTGTAATCTTGTTGATGGACTGACTATCAACGCACATCCTCCAGCTTCTATCTTTCTTCGGTGATAGGAGTGTAGACACAGCCACGAGGCTCATACTTTCTCTAATCATCCCTTTCTTAAGGAGGTCTTGGACTTGTGTTTATAGGTTCTCATACTCCTTAGGACTCATGTAGTAGTGTGGTAAACTCAGTAGACTTGCTCCAGGAACAAGATTAATCTAGTGTTGAATATTTTGTAAGGGTGGTAAGCTAGTGGATAACCCTTCAAGAATGATATCTTCAAATTTAGACAATAATATTTGAACTTGCACAGGAATATTGGTAGGAGTATATGCCTCTTTAGGTACAAAAAAAAAAGTTGGTCCTGGTGGAGGCTGTTTGGTTATTTTGCAGCTTCATAAGAGCTAGAGTAATCTTTATATTATCCTTGTAGAAGCTGTATGTGTTAGCTTTGCCATTATGCAGTGTTTAAATTGAATTACCACTGTCGATCAAGCAACATTTGATAAGCATCTATATCAACAACATCACATAATGCCTTACCTTTGTATTTACTGATGGAGAAAGGATTTAGACATTGTTGTGTCACCTTTATTTCACCGACATCCTTGATCTAGCCAATGTGATATGAGACAAAATATAGTTGGGTTGGTAGTTGTAACTTGTCTACCATAGTCTTGGATACTATGTTCTCACTACTCCCACTATCAATGATAAGATTATACACTCGTTGTTCAACCGTACAACGAGTCTTGAAGATGCTGTGTCGTTGCATGTCTTCTTCTTTCTTTGGTGTATACATCAATCTTCTTATCACCAAGGAAATTTTATCTCCATAAATGACTTCCTCAGGTTCAACTTCATCTACATACTCCTCATTCTTAAAATACGCCTTGTCCTCTTCGATATCATCATCATGTATGGTTAGATTAACGGGTCTGTTCTGACAATATTGACTTGAATAGTGGTCTGCTTGTCCACAACGATAATATTTATTACCTCTCGGGACTGTATAAGGGCTGTTAGTATTATTGTTGCTATTTTCCTTTGCAGTCGAGTGGTTGGTTGGTTGTAAGAAGGAGTTAGTCTTACTGCTTCATCGTGTGGTCTTACTATAGCCTTCCCTTTGCTCAAATCAGATCTTTGTAGTGGTGTAGAGGATTGAAAATTTGTTGACTTACGATGTGCCCTTTTGTTGAGCTAAGTTTCAATTCAAAATAAGTTGAATTGCACTAGCCAAAGTATTATGAGATTGTTTGAATACCTCATCTTGTATATTTGCATGAAGTCTATCAATGAATCTAGAAATCTTTTGACTTTCAGAGTCGCGAATATCTACTCGGGTAGCTAGTCTATGAAACTCGGTTACGTATTGTTGTACTGTCTAGTATGTTTGTTGGAAATATTAATATCGACTAAAAAGTGCTTGTTTGTAATCTGGAGATAGGAAGTGCTCGATCATCAACTGTTTTATTCGCTGCTAAGTGTGAACTTTGTTTCTCTCATGCCAAATACATATCGCTTGTAATTGATCCCATCAAGCTAATGTGCCTCATTTGAGTCGATAAGCCACCAATTTGACTTTCATGTATTCTAGAGTACCCCAATAATTAAAGAACTTTTCTATTTCAGCTAGTTAATCAAGGAATTCTTCTATCATGAATAGATCATTAAATTGTGGACTTTCGATCTTCATGCGGTAGTCAATTTTCTGAGATCCTTGATTATTTTTGAGCATGGCTGGTCCTTCATCGTCTTCACTAGAATCTTCATCTTAAAAAAGTTAATTTCAATGCCGGCTAAAATTTCCAAGAGGATCAACTTCATAACGTCTCCGTCTTTCATAATTATTGCTTCGTCTCCTAAGAAAATGTTGAGTCAAATTTGTAAGTATTGTCTCTAAATTCTACAATCTTCTATTAAGTATATCCACTGACTCCTTTGTTGCGAAGTTTTTTACAACGGGATTTTATTGGCTAGACTCTTCATCCGACATCTTTTTTTTTTTTACTTTTTTTTTGAACTTTTTTTTTTTAAACTTTTTTTCACTTTTATAGGAAAGAAAATAATGTAAACTTTTGAAAGTAAAGAAAAATAGAATTACTTTTTTACTTTTTTATTTTTATTTTTATAGGAAAGTAAATAGTATAAACTCTTAAGAGTAAAGAAAAAAATAGAACTCTCAAAAATCTAAATAGTAAGAAAAAAATAAAGTTTACAAAAATGTATATATTACCTTGTTAAAGGAATGAAGCAAATTCTCCAAGGAGAAAACCTTGATATATGCTTTTGATATACGTCTTTTGTTTTTTTTTTTAGAAATAAAGAAATTATATGAAAGGGTTATATGTGTATGTATAGTAAATAATTATTGTAAGAAAGTGATGTTAAGGATTAGATAACGAAGGTGATGATGAAATATAGATATATTTTTTTTATGGGAATAGTGTAGGGTGAAAGTAATGGAAAAGCTCCGCTCGATACAGAGATAGGCTCTGGTACCAATTGATACATCGGATTGCTAGATTTTGCTCTAACTTGCGTTCTCACAATGATAATAGAAGCAAGTAAAATTCTCAAAGATAATTTAGAAGAGAAAATTAAGATGTGATTGAAGACTGGATGATTACAACTCTTTCTAACGAAGTCTATTTATACAAGTTTAGGATTAATCTAAATCATCTAATAAAATAATCCTAAGAAATTTACAACTATATACTAGCACCTACCAACCAAATACTCTTAAATAAATAAATTATTCACCTAAGACACTTTAAATAAACAAATTGTTCACCTAACATACTTCAAATAAACAAGCTAAATTAACACATTTCAAATAAATAAGTCTAAAATACCTAACACACAAAAGTATTCTACCAACTAATGGAATGTTTAATAGATTGAATTTTGGAATTTTAGGCTTTGACTTTGGGTCATTGATGTTTGTGGGCTGCTGCATCAGATATAGAGGGTTAGGTGAGCACTATTTTTAGGCTTGGAATCGGTAAAACCCAAACTCATAAATGGTGCCAATAGATGGTTAGCACATGTAGTTTTATTTTTTTTTCAATGAAGTTCTTTCTTATCACAAGGAAAAAGTGATTAATGTGGAGATTCAAGAAGAGTGAACTTCCTTGAGTTTTAATTTTTCAATGAGCTGTTAAGCTTTTTTTTGTTATTATTATTATTATTTTTATCTAGATCCCATTTTTAACAAAATGTCAGATGGAAATAAAACAAAGGATCAATAATGGAACACTTTTGTGAGGTTTGGGATTTAAATGTCAAAATTTAAAGGTTAGGAACCTAAATACCAAAGATACTAAAGGTTGGGGATTTTTACTTCAATTTACCCTTAAAGCTAGGAAAATTAAGAAATGAAAGATCACTTTTTTCTCTAGATCTGAATAAAAAATTATACATATATGGAAAGATAATCATACCACTAACAAACAAAAAATACCAAACAACTAAACCACCCAGATCTAGGATTAACCTAGATCTAGATTTAAGTGAAAAATTACCTTCCCGAATAGGATAATTATTAGAAAAATAGAATTTAGAAGAGAAAATTAAGATGTGATTGAAGATTGGATGATTACAATTCTTGCCAATGAAGGCTATTTATACAAGTTTAGGATTAATATAAACCATCTAATAAAATAATTCTAAGAAACTTACAACCATACACATAGCATCTACCAACTAAATACACTTAAATATATAAATTGTTCACCTAATACACTTCAAATAAATAAGCTAAATAACTTAACACATTTCAAATAAATAAGTCTAAAATACCTAACATACAAAAGTATTCTACCAACCAATGGAATATTTATTAGATTGAATTTTGGAATTTTAGGCCTTGACTTTAGGTCATTGATATTTGTGGGTTGCTGCATCAGGTAAAACCCAAAACTCATAGATGGTGATAATAGATGGTTAGCATAGGTAGTATTGTTTTGTTTTTTTTTTTTTAATGAAGTTCTTTCTCATCACAAGGGAAAAGTGATTAATGTGAAGATTCAAGAAGAGTTAAACTTCCTTGAGTTTTAATTTTTCAATGAGTTGTTGAGCTTCTTTTTTGTTATTATTATCATTTTTTTTTCTCTAGATCCCATTTTTAACGGAATGTCGGATAGAAATAAAACAAAGGATCAATAGTACAACAATTTTTTGAGGTTTGGGATTTAAATGTCAAAATTTAAAGGTTAAAAACCTAAATACCAAAGATACTAAAGGTTGGGGATTTTTACTTCAAATTACCCTTAAAGCTAGGAAAATTAAGAAACAAAAAATCACTTTTTTCTCCTCAGCCATGACTCCTCCTCCTGCAACCCCTTCCTGCTTCCTCTACTAGCAAGTACCTTTTCAATTGGGAAAGGGAGTCTTCCCACTCTCGGAATGTGTTTTTCTTAGATTTTTTTTTTTCTATTTTTGGTTTTATTTTTATAATAATTATTTTATTCAGGAAGATAATTTTTCACTTAAATCTAGATCTAAGATAATCCTAGATCTAGGTGGTTTAGTTGTTTGGTATTTTTTGTTTGTTAGTGGTATGATTGTCTTCCATATATGTATAATTTTTTATGTAGATCTATAGCGATAATTACTATGACAGATCAGAGTTGGCAAAGTCTCTCTTAGTGAATCAATCAGAAATGCTAATTCGGATTGTGAAGAGTCAAAATGAGCCATTAAAGAGGTCTATTTTATCCTTCATAGAGTTGTTCACAAAGATCGTTATCGAGGACTATTTGTACTCTAGGATCTCCGAAGATGTTTCTATCTTCAAGATTATGAATCAATTTATTGATTCTCATTGTAAGAGGAAGAGTGGTGTAACTCCATTTACTATTGTCCTTATGTGATTATTAATGAATTAGTTGTTTTCCTTATGAAAAAAAATGCCAAAGTCTAATTATGTGATTCTCCGAAACAATATCAAAATAGTACTGATCTACCAATGACTCAAATAATAGAACTCGTTTTTGGAAAGTAAAACAAATTTTATTATTCACTCAAATACTTTTACAAGAGAAAATTCTTAACTTCACTCTTTAAACTCACTCACTTACTCACTAGAAGCTATACTTCTTTCTCTCTTCTCTTCACTCTTAGAAGCTTTGTTTCTTACTTGATGTTTAGAACTCAAATGGAGAGGGGTATTTATACTACATGAGAAATACTGAGAACCACACAAATAAATAATTACAAAAATTCTTAAGCCAGACATATTTTCTTCTACGCACTTCTAATAATAATCTAAGTAATCAAATAATTCACATGTAAAAAGCTAATATCTAGCTAGCGCTAGAAGATTCTAGGTGGAAAGCTTCTTTAACTTGGACTTGGGTTTTTTTCTTTTATGAGTTTTGCACTTGGGCTAATTCCAACTTATTGGACCTCATGTTGATGGGCTTAAATACTTCTTATGGGCTTAAATAAGTTTATTTTCAACACCAATATCTTTAACCACTGTGTATATAGTCTTGCACAATATTAATGTAAAATTTTATCTAACTTCATAATGAGAAACTCTCTACCTATTTTTGAAAGGTAACAGTGTATGGTACTTGGAACTTGAATGTGAACTAAGCACTTAGATAATAGAGTTTTCCTCAAAGTGAGGGAACAGACCTTATAGACTATTAAACCGAGTATTTATATATTGTGGTAATATTAATTGGTGCTTATATATGTGGTTGTGGATTTTCTGGTTCCCAAATAACGAGTCAATTTCGTGGAGTGCTTAAAACGTTATATATGGAGGCATTTAGGATTTTGACCTGAAAGTGATCTACACCGTAGTTCGTCTTCTTCCTTAATTTTCATCTATAAAAGGGGCTGCTGAAGGCAGTTCCATTAAGCAATAATTAATTTGCAAGAACATCTCTATAAAAGCCCCTTCTCACCATGGCCAAATTATCTTTGTTATCTGCCAATAATTTTTCCATAATTAATTTCGCAATGCTCCTGCTTGGGTTGCTAATGTTAAGCACAGAGGAAACAGGTCTCTTTTCCTCCTAGATATATATATATATTTATATATATATATTTATATAAATATGCATGCATATAATATGTACACGCCTATATATATTTTATGCGTGGTCTAAGCATGTGTGAGTCTTATATTTTTCTCAAGCATATATAGAGTTTTGTGTAGATAAGTTGGGTTGAGTACTCGGGAATAGAAATCTCTATGAGGGGAAATAATCTGTTTTGTGTCTTATTCTTTGACGCCTGAGTTATCTTAGCTACCAAATACAAAATAACGTTCCTCTATTAAATATTTTTATTTTCAAGTTAATAAGTTGAAATCTGATTAATTGGGCGAAGAACCAGACGTAAGAAAAATAGATAGAGTAAGGTCTTTAGATTTGCTTGTTTGTTTGTTTTTTTTTCGGCTTAACAAAGATTATTTGGGCTTGCATGTTTATTATATTTCTAAAGTCTTTCTAACTTTTTTTTTCCTTTAAATAATATTTCCTCGATATCATCAAACTTGGAGGCACATTCATTCGAAAACAAAAATATTTTTGGATATGTACACACATATGATCAATTGAATTCAATTTAAGCCCCCAAAAGTTGGCTTGTAAAAGATATTTCTCCAAGAAATATAAATATCTATCCCCTTTCCTTTTTCGATTATAACATTATCATTCTACCATATATTATTGAACTTTATAACTACAGTCAAATATTTGTCTATATTTTTACCTAGTAACATTTTAATTTTGGCTCGAAATGAATGCAGCTGCCCAAGTTGGAGTTTGCTACGGATTGCAGGGTAATAACTTGCCACCACCGCAAGAAGTGGTAGCTCTCTACAAACAATACAATATCCCAAAAATGCGACTCTACGGTCAAAACGACGCCGTTTCGCAAGCCCTAAGAGGCACCAACATTGAGCTCATGCTGGGGGTTCCAAACGTGGATGTCCAACGAATTGCTTCGAGCCAATCCGAAGCCGACAAGTGGATCCAAAACAACGTCAGAAACTACAACAACGTAAAATTCAAATACATCGTTGTAGGAAACGAAATCAACCCCTCAGACAACGCTGCACAGTTCCTCGTCCCGGCCATGCGACGGATTCAGAACTCGATCAACTCGGCCGGCCTCGCGAACCGGATCAAAGTCTCGACTGCGGTCTACACCGGAGTCCTCGCCGAGTCCTACCCGCCTTCAAGAGGCTCGTTTAGGTCGGACTATATGCCAATTATCAACCCTCTAATCCGGTTCCTGGTGGACAATAAATCTCCGTTGCTAGTCAACTTGTACCCTTATTTTAGTTACATTGGTAACACCAAGGATATTTCTCTTGACTATGCTCTATTTAGATCCAAATCAGTTGTGGTGAGAGATGGGCAAAATGGGTACACAAATCTTTTTGATGCCATCTTAGATGCCATTTATTCGGCTCTTGAGAAGGCCGGTGGAGGGTCGTTGGAGATTGTCGTTTCGGAGACCGGTTGGCCGTCCGCTGGGGGGACGGCGACGTCGCTTGACAATGAGAGGACTTATGACCAGAACTTGGTTCAACATGTGAAGGGAGGGACTCCGAAGAGGCCCGGGAAGCCTATTGAGGCTTATTTGTTTGCCATGTTTGATGAGAATCAGAAGAATCCAGAATATGAGAAGCATTGGGGGCTTTTCTACCCAAATAAACAGCCAAAATTTGGAATCAATTTTGGTAATTAATTGGAAGTGTTACTTGTTGTAACGGTTGACATAACAAGGGTGAACCTTTGGTTTTTAATGATATGTAATAAATGTCAAACTTGTATAAGTTCCTAGCAGAGGCCATATGGTAAAACTATAATAAC
>JXTB01000633.1:5285-19114 GCA_002914805.1 Parasponia andersonii | reverse complement strand
AGTAGTTTTTACACTTCAGTTCTGTATTGCACGTGTCATAGGATCATACATGAGCACCGTGTTAGCATCGTGGGTTTTACAGTGTGGCGCTGCGTGCCCCACCATCGGTGAAAGTCCGTAAACTTGCGCAAGGTCTTGTTACTTCTGATTACCTCCCCATTTGGCAGGTGTAGGCAATTCGGTTGCCCCTCCAGGTTTGGTAGGCGACACATGGGTGTCCCCTCCGGGTATGGGCTTAGGTATCAGGCAGGCTGTTAGGTACACTTAGTGCCATCATCCTGAGTTTCCATAGATAAGAGGATGTGAGCTCATGGGTATGAGTTGATGTGTGTCATGTGCATATGAAATGATGGTTTTTATTACACTGATATATATATATATATTGGCTTCCGGTTTGGATTATATATATATATGTATATATGTTTTGGATTTGAACTAACCATGCAGGAGATTCCCATCACTGAACTGTTTTTCCCCGAGGTAACTATTTTCCTACTGGGCATTGTATGCTCACCCCCCCTTACCTTCCTCCTCAGGTGGTGTCCAGTGCGATCTTGATGATCAAGAGGAGTAAGAGGTCATCCTGATAGCAGTTCGCCTCTTGGTAATGCTAGGAGTTGTTATCATAGTCTTTGGACTATTTGGATTTTTGAATTAGTATTGAACCAAGATTTCTGCTTTCTATTTTGTCTGTAAACTTATGCATGCCATTCTGGTATTAGACATCTGTGGTGAATGATGATGATGTGGGGTTTGGTTTCTTTTTAATTAATTTTATGTTTTCAAGTAATTGTTTAATTTATGCTTGGTGATGTATACGAACTGTGGGAGTGGTTCACGGGATGGAATTCCGAATATTTTATTTAAATGGACTGTTTTTATAAAAACTAGAACTTTTGACACTTTTCAAATAAATTAAGGAATTTCCCACCTTGTAAAATTCCCCTTCTGCCACTAACCCCGGTTTTGGGTCGTGACAAGATGTGCTTTGTGAACCGAGCTATTACTCTGTCCATCATCCTGCCTGCTTTACTTTTTTTTTTCCTTCTAAATTCACCAATTATGAAATTAATATATATCAAAATCTTAAAGAAGAGAATTAAAAAACAAATGGAGAAGAAGATTTCTAAAAGCTGATATATACAAATGATCAGGATTTTTGGAATATTGAACGAAAATGTTAAAGGTATCACACAAGAAATATTTAAAACTTAGAAAAATCTTCTAATATATACCTACTCGCTGTTTAGATTGGCAAATAAATTTTGGTTTGTGAAATCCGTGTTGGCCAGCAAAAATAGATGACCCCATATTGCATATGGAAATCTCAATTTAATCATGATTATTTCCTTTAGTATAAAACCTGTCGTTTAACAATTTATTTCAAGAGTGTTATGATGTTATCCCTATAGCTTTTACTTTTGGTTATAGAATTTTAGTGATATAGAAAATAATCATAACAAAAAATATTAAAATTAAATTGACAGCCGCCTTGACGAAAAGTTGTCCATGACTCAACAAAGAAAGAAAAAAACTACTCAATCGTCGTTCTTGTTGAAAATATTGTTACACAGCATCCTCTGGAATAACACAAATATCGAAGGCCACCCCATTCAAAACAGAAACTTTACACAGACTCAAAATTTTTGGATTAAAAAATATGGTGACTCGAGCACTTTTGACAAATAGCAAGTCAAGCACTTGCTAGGATAATTAAGTTAAGCACGAAATTTAAGCTCCACTAAATGGAAGCATGGAATTTGTAATAACTTCTTAATTTTCATCTATAAAAGGAACGGATTTAGGCAGCTCTTATGAGCCAAAATTAATCTGCAAGCAACTTTTTAAGCCCCGTCTCACCATATATAGCCAAAATATCCTATTCAGCCGCCAATAGCTTTTCGATGATGATTTACATAGAGCTCTTACTTGGGCTGCTAATTGCAAGCATAGAAAAAACAGGTTTCCTTCCACTAATCTTCATATGTGTACTTAAATATTCATCTATTTATATAGTACAACTGTGTACGCCTAAACACATTTATCTTATATATGGTCATATATATAATTGAGGATCATTCATAGTGTACGTGTTATAGTTACATATATATGTTACACGGTCGATATGCCTTTCTAACTATAGGTTTGCTTAATTTTCCAGTTTGGGGTTCCGGTTTATGTCGTTCCACCTCTTTATACTTATAGTCTGTTATCTAGCTGTTTCTTATTATTCACAAAATATTTTGCCTTCGGGAGTTGCTTCCATAAGATTAGAAATTCTGAAAGGATGATTTAATTTATTTATTTATTATTCTTTCAACATAGACATAATATGGTGAATAAATAAAAACATTGTGTGGGAAGTGAATAGATAAATAAACAAACAGCTGAAACTAGAGTGATGTGACTTATTTGTACTGCTAGAGTGATGTGACCTTATTTGATCATTTGATCAGTATAAGAGAGAAAAAAATTGAGATAGTTGATTGAGATAATATTATTTTTATATATTGTATTTTGACATTTTTTTTAAATTATATCTTATATTCTGGTCATTATTAATATTAACTCTTAGATTTAAAATTTATTATAAATTTATATTCTGACATAATTTAGAGCAATTAATTTACAAAGATGTTATTTAAAAAATTAAAAATAAACTATATAAAAACTAATTATCTTAGAATAAGTTTATTAAATCATCTTAGTAAATTAATTGTTCTAACTTAGTATCAGAGTATAAATTTGTAACAAATTTTAAATCTGAGGGTCAATATTGATAATAATCAAAAAATAAGATATAAATTGAACAAAATGTCAAAATACACGTTATAAAAGTGATACTATCCCTAGCTAATTTCGCTATCCTGGACTTATCTCATAATGTGAAATATCCTTATGTTACACATATAATTGAGATACTTCAAATTTGAGTTCTTCCCAAGTAATTAGAGAAAAAGCATAGACGATTATAATTTCAAATGCAAACAAAATAATAGCAAAAATTATGAATTACTAAAATTTTCTAAGATAAGAAAATAATAAGGGCCACCAACAAGCAATTATCTTTATTTGTTATTGAACTACATTCTTAGTGGGTAGCGACTATAATTCCAATACGAAAAGAGATCCATATCTATTGAAAATAAAATTAACCTATCCACATTACAGATATAAATCAAAGAAAAATTTTGAGATTCAAGATTTAGTAAATAGAAATTAAAACCACACGGATCAAAGATTAGGTGATACAAAATCCATACAAAGGTAGTACTTCAACCAGACTAAAATATGGACTTATTAGAAAAGTTAAAAAAAAAGGAAAAAACTCTTCGTCACCAAAAGAAATAGGAGGATAAAAGAGAAAGAAGAGAGATCAGAAAAGGAGATTAACAAGTACTGGAGATTAACAAGTACTCTCTCTCCTGCTTTAGTGAGAGCTAAGGCAAGAGGATTTTTAAAGAGAAAGAGAGAGAAGAATTTCTTCATATATGACACTTCATTTAACGATACTTGTACAAAAAATGTCACAACAATAATATATTGTGCCATTTGCTTAAAAATGTAACTAACTTATCTTTATTGTTATTTTTCAAATGTTATTAACATTTAAATTTCGTAACAATAAAGCAAATGCTACTAAAATTTATCCACAGTGATATTTATCAAATGTCGTTAACAACTTTAAGCAATTACAAATTGCCCCCAAATTTTTGGATTTAGTGCCATTTTAAAAATATCATTACCAACCTAATCACATTTCTAATATCCTAGTTTAAAATCTTATAGCTCTGGCGACCCAATTCAAAAATCATAACTTCAACAATTATTATAACTAACTTTTCCTATGCAAATATTTAATCAAATGGATTATGCAGCTGCCCAAATTGGAGTTGGCTACAGATTGTTTGGTGACAACTTGCCACCGGCACAAGAAGTCATAGTCCTCTACAAGAAACACAACATCCAGAGAATGCGACTTTACGTTCCAAACGACGCCATTTTTCAAGCCCTCAGAGGAACCGACATTGAGCTCATGCTGGGAATTCCCAACGAATACCTCAAACAACTTGCATCCAGCCAATCCGAAGCTGACACGTGGGTCCGAAAAAACGTCGTAAACTACGATGACGTTAAGTTCAAATACATTGTCGCGGGAAACCAAATCAGTCCCTCGGACCGTACCGCTCAGTACCTTGTCCCCGCCATGGAAAAGATTCAGCAGGCAATCGACTCGGCTGGCCTCGTGGATCAGATCAAAGTCTCGACGGCGGTCTCCACCGGAGTCGTCCTCAGCGAGTCCAACCCGCCTTCTAGGGGTTCGTTCAGTTCTGAATACGAGCCAATTATCAAGCCTCTAATAAGGTTCTTGGTGGAAAACGAATCTCCATTACTAGTCAACTTGCACCCTTATTTTGCATACATTGGGAGCTTGAAATGTATCACTCTTGACTACGCTCTATTTAGATCCAAATCAGATGTGGTGAGAGATGGCGATCATGGGTACCAAAATCTTTTCGATGCCATTTTGGACGCCGTTTATTCGGCTCTCGAGAAGGTCGGGGGAGAGTCATTGGAAGTCGTAGTTTCGGAGTCCGGTTGGCCGTCGGCCGGTGGGACCGCGACGTCATTTGCGAATGCAGGGACTTATAATCGAAACTTGATTCAGCATGTGAAGAAAGGTGGTACTCCGAAGAGGCCCGATAGGCCTATTGAGACGTATGTGCTAGGCATGTTTAATGAGAATCAAAAGAGCCCTGAATACGAGAAGAATTGGGGGCTTTTCTTCCCAGACAAACGACCTAAATACAGAATCGACTTTTAGTGATAATTAGTAAGCAGTGTTATATATATGTTGTAATGGAGGACTTAAAGTTGAACCTTTGGTTCTATTTATGGTTGTGTAATGTAAGTGTTGAACTTGTACAAGGCCCTATAGATAGTAATATTAGAGGCCGGCACTGTAAATTTAATACAAGTGAAGCTATAATAACGCATGTCCTCCTTTGTTTTTATTGACTATATGTTATTTTTCTTCGTTATTATTAGTTTAGAACTAATAATTAATTCACATGTTTACCTTGGATTTTGCATTTCAATCATTATTTTTTTCGTTTTATGGTTCTCTCCCTACGCACGAAAGACGGACATGAATGCTAAGGACTTGTTTAGTACTATTTTTCGTTTTCTATTCTCAAAGTTTATTTTCAAAGATGAGAGCAAAAAATTATATTTTATTATTTTCAAAAGACACTAGGTGTTTGATAAAAATTTTCTAAAAGTTCATATTTAGGGGAAAAGATTAGATGAATATTAAAAAAAAATATTCGCATTGGGGAAAAAATATATCTAGAGAGAAAGTCAAGAGAGAGTGAGGAGAGATAAAATCAAGTGAGGGAATGAGAAAAAAGAAAGTCGTAAGAGAAAATATAATGAAAGATAACAATAAAAGAAAATAAGGAAATAAAAAATGATGTGAAAAATAAAAAAGAGAGAATCTAATGAAAACATCCAAGAGAGAGAAAGTGATAAGAACGCATAATGAAAGATAATAAAGAAACTCATAAAAAACAAAATAATAATAGAGAATGAGAAAAAATAATGTGATTAAAAAGGGAAGGAATAGAAATGATGAGGAAAAACAAGAAGAGATAAAATGATGAGATAAAATAAGAAGAAAAAATGAGAAGAGAGAAAGTGATGAGAGAGAATGAGAAGATAGAGAATAATGAGAGAGAATGATGATAGAGAAAGTGAGAGAGAAGGTGATGAGAGAAAATATATATGTGAAAATCATATGAAAGAATGAAGTTTGAAAAAAAAAAAAATAAGAACACACTGAAAATAAGATTTTGTGGTTCTTTGATTTTTTTGTTTTCTCTAATTCTATTTTTAGAAATTATTCTTGAAAAACAATGCTAAATACCCTTATTTATTCTAAAAAAACATTTTTTTATTTTTAAATATAAAAAGTAGCTTTTTAGTTATGATGCCAAACATCCCCTAATTTTCTCTCTTTTCTTCCAGACATTCAACATTCTTGCAAGAATAATGATTTTTTAATGCCTAATGTCACATTCCGGGAGTTTCAATGTCAATAATGTCGTGCGGCATCGAGACTTCCCAAGTCCCGATCAGCCTTCTGCCTATCCGTGTACCATCGGTCACTTTTAACACCTTTAAGTGTGCATGTTCCAAGCCACACACCTATAAGAATGACTCTCACCGAGTCTTGCTCGTAAGCAACTATGATGGTGTCCATGTGCCATGACCTCCGCTGAGCCACTCATCCCGTTCATAGATTTCCAACGTGCCATCGAGGTCCACACCATACAACCTCTCACCCAAGGATGCATCACTAGGTGCCGAGACTAAGTTGGCCGTCTGTCTTGTCTGGTAAAGCCCCACCAATACCCTTCGGATAGCTCTCGTGGCACTAAGGGTGTTCTTATGCCCATAGGCTAATTATCGTGGCAACAAGCTCGCTAGAGAGCTAATAAGTTCCTACGATTCCTTTGCAGCTTGCAGCCTTGTGTGCAATCTTCTCGTGTGGGAGTATCGCGCTGTCCACCAGTTCTCCACTTACTGCTGAGGCCCACGTGAGGTCTACTGAAGACTAACACGTGTTGAGGCATGCATGGTCTTGGCATACCACACATCCTCTAGTAATCCCTCTCCATAAGTGGCTTGCCCGAGGCCAACTTATGTTGAGGCATGCATGGTCTTGGCGCACCATGCATCCTCGGTCTCCCCATACGTGGTCTTCCTGTGACTATCTCATGTTAAGGGATGCATAGCCTAGGAGCCCCACACATCCTCTAGGAAGCTCAGTCCACAAACCGTGCTTACGGCATAGTGGCCCGCAAGTCAAACGCAACATTGAACCTCGCGTGTGGAGACTATGTGCAATACCGGGCAGTCAGTTCTATCCACGAGTCTCTCCTCCTCGTGGAGACACTAGGGTCCCCTTGTGGTTCCATAGTGCCGGCCCCTACAAGCACTCTCCATATGCTAGTAGGTATCTCACTTAGCCATCAGTGCCCACTGTGGCTGGGGGTGGCGGAGAGCCAATACTATGCATCCCCCCTAAAGAGTATTTTGAGCTTTTGGCCTAGTTTTCCAAGGAAACATGATTTTCATCCTGGAATCATATGGCCTAATAAATACTTTTCTTCAGGATATCAACGAAATGATCACATATCTGTGAACCTCTCATCGAGAAGACGGGGTCCCTTTGATCGGAAAAATTATCGGACGCAAGATGAACAAGTTAGAAAATGCCAACTATGTCTCGAACTATAGAAAAAATCCGAACTATGTCCTGAAACTCCACATAAGTGACCGTAGGCCAACTCCCATGGGCAAAACCACATGGCTAGTTCCCTAGGCTCACTCTTATCATGGATGAGCCTTTCCGCGGCACATTACATCCTCCCCCACTTCATCCAGTCGATGCCCTCATTGACGATCCTCTGCTCTATATCCTCCTTAGCTCAATGCTCAAGGGTGACACGTGTTGAGAAATTAAGATTTCAGCTTTACTCACTCTTATTTTGAAGATAACAAACATTTGATTTAGTACTAATGATTTAACTTGAGTGTGTAGTGAAGTGGTATTAAAGTTCTACCTTAAGTTAATGAAGAAATCAAGCTTGAAGATGGATGCATATGGACATATTAGCATCAAGCTTGAAGATGAATAATCAAGATACAAGATTGTGTTTAGATAGGGTATATTTATACTTAGTCTTATATTTGATTTAGTTCATTGCACATAAATTCTCTTTGCATTGACTCATACTTTCAAAACAATTTTAAAAAATCTTTCAAATGATTTTTCAAACAAATATTCAAAGAATTAGATAAACTTTAAATCCATTAATTATTTGAAAATAAATATCATTTCTAATCTAGCCCAGATATTCTCAAAAGTACATTTTCTTAATGATAAAAATGTTTTGAAAAAGGAAGTTTTAAAAACGACCAAATTAGTTCAAATGAAGCAAAAAAATTTGGTTTCTGACTAATTATGGCTTAGTCGACCAAAATAAAGGCCAAAAAATAGTCATTGGAGTTGAACTGACATATCTGACTCTAATGACTAGTTTTTTGGTCGATCAAAATTTTGGCAGCAAGTTACCAACGGTAAAAAATAGCTAGTTTTTGAAGATGCCTTTAAATAGAGCCAAGTTTGATGACTTAGAACAAGAGAATATGAACCTACATTGATACCCAATTAGTTTCTAAGTGTAAAAGCTCTCTTTACTCAACTTTAACTTTCAAATCATATTGAGCCAATCTTAGAGCATCTATAGTTCATTGTTCTCAAATCTTCTAAGCCAAAATTGTATTAATTACTTTGTGAAGAGAATTTGTGAGTTAGTGTTCACTCTTGTTTATTAAAAAACTATTGAGTGTGAGGTGAGATTACCACTGGATTCATAAACAACTCGATTTAGGTGAGGTTGTCACCGGAGTCATAAACAACCTGTGAGTTGGTGAGATTGACACTATTGTCTAAACAATCCGTATAGGTGAGGTTGTCACCGGAGTCAAAACAATCCGAAATTAGGTATGATAGAGTCGGAGTCAAGACTATTGTAAAGGATAGGGTATACCTAAGAAGAATTCACTCCGTTTGTAAAAAAGGTTGGTCAAGCCTATACTCTTGATCTAATAGTGGAAAGCTCAAAATAAGTTGCATATTTTCATTTTTGTTTCATAGATGAGTCATTTTGATTAATTTGGAAATAAAATTATAATAATAAATCATCTCATTCAATGTATTAATTTCTAATTTTTTTTATTTTTTTTTCTTTTTGAATTTTATCTTCAACGTTTAATTTTTTTAATTAGCTTTAATTTAAAGCAATATTAACTACCGTGAATTTAATATTTTAATTTTATATTTTATCAAATTTCTCAATTTCTTTTGCCTTGGACAAAAGGTAAACTCCAAATTATGCATATTTTTATGTTATGAATAAGTTGCAATTCTATTTTATTTTTCTAATAAAAAAACTATGATACAAAGGAACCGCATTGAAAGAAATTTATTTCCTGTGTTTATATGTGAATCAATTTAAGGTTTGTACATATTTTAATTAATTTCTATTTTTTTAAACTTGAAATAGGAATAATTTGGGGAAATGAACATGACAGGTAATAATTTAGACTCATATGATATTTTTAGGAGTATTTCGAAAAATAATATTTCTAATAGGATAACATTATACATTCTAATTTTTGCACTAAATTTTTTGTACCAACACATGTAACATGTAAAATGTAACTAATTAATTAGTATGTTCAAACTTACCACAAATAGATTAAACATTATCACTAATTAAGTGGTGACAAATCACATGTTACATGTGTTGGTATTAATAATTTGGTACAAAAGTTGGTATCACAAATATTATCCTTTCTAATAATGTTACACAATACTATAATTATAAAATTATAATTTTTTTAAGACTAATTAATGATTAAAAATTATGTGACTCTATTACACAGTGTCATATAACATTATAATACTATTAGAAAAGTTATTTTTCAAAATACGTCTAAAATGGTCATTTTAGTCCGAATTACTAATGTTTTATGTCAATTCCCCAATTATTAATTGATATTTTTTTGGTATTACTTTTGAAAATTGAAAAAAAATTACATATGTACTATACTGTAACAGAACTAGTTTCCATACCGTATCTAGTTGGTATTTTCGAAAAAGTTAAGAGCAAAAATCGTAGTGGCAAAAGTTGTAATTAAAACTAACTCTTTTGAACTCACGTATATATTAAAACGCACGTGTGATTCGCATTAGACGATTGGCGAGTGCTGTTACTTTCTATTTCGAAGCATGGTTCCAATCTCATTTCTGCTCTTTTTCTCATTTTGTTTGTTTATATATATATATATATATATATATATATATATATATTAACGCATTTATATGTTTCTTTAATTTGAGAAAAAACGCATTTATATACATGAAAAGTTTTTAATAATTTCTGAACTCTTGCACGCTAGTCAGTACACGGTACTTCGATCCTTTTGGCAACTCTATCCATTTGTATGGTTTGAACTTGGTCACACTTTTTTTTTAAGGTTCTATTTTTTCTAACTCTTTTATCCAATTGGAAAAAAAAAAAAGCATCCCTCTTAGAGACAAAAGAACTTTTTCCGTTCCTTTGGAGTAGTAATACCCTTTTTCACTTTAATTTGTAAAGAACGAGAAAAATATATTTTGTAAACTTTTGTTTAATTCTTTTTTTTTGGTTAATAATTTTTTTATTTAAAATAACAATTTTTTTATTTAAATTTTCGTAGAATTTATTATTATTACCATTACAAAAAAAGAGAAGCCAATAAATTATAACCGTAATTGTTTAAGTTATTATAGGTTACCAACCATCTCAGCATACAACAAGTATTCCATAAATTATTCTGTAAATTATGGTAACTACTTATGTTACTAGTAGTTAGTGCAAATTATTAGTTTCCAAGATCGATATCTACCTATAAGACTAGTTTTATACGAAACTAATTTAGTTATTGGTTACTCTAGTTACTAATTACCAATTTCTCACTAGTAAGTAGAGTTATTAGTAACTAGTTTCTTCGTTTATTGGTAATACAAGTTTCTTTACTTATTGGTTAAAATTCTTGTTACCATTAACAAATTAGCTACTGGTTACCAGTTATTGACTTGGTTAATAGTAATCAATTTGATTTCTGGCTCTAAACTACTGGTTAGTTACTAATTATAAGATTAGTGATTAGTTACTAATTACTAAATTGATTACTTGTTACAAGACTAGTAAATAGTGGTTATCAATTATTGATATAGTTATTAGTTATTAGTAACCAATCTAGTCGCTATTTACCAATATGCTTACTAATACGTGGTTATTAATATCTAATTTGATCACTAGTAACCAATCTGGTTACTCGATTCATAATTAATAATCAATAATCAATCTAATTATACTTACTAATTTCTCTGCTTATCAATTATTAATTTTATTATTGTTAAAATTAATTACTCATCACCAGTTACCCATATTAGCCATTTAAAGGCACTTATAAAGTGCCTTAAAATGCCCTTTTTTTTATTAGTGATAAGATTTAACTTTGAAGACACATGTATAAAGTATCTAATGCTGTACCTACTTGCTTATATAGTAAATTTATATTAAAATATTGCAGTCTTGCAACGAAAAGTCTTAGCTAGCCAGCTTGTTTCTCATAAAAGAAATAGTACTATCTTAATTTCTAATATTANCTTGATGTACCTACTTGCTTGTATAGTAAATTTATATTAAAGTATTGCATTCTTGCAACGAAAAGTCTTAGCTAGCCAGCTTGTCTCTCGTAAAAGAAATAGTACTATCTTAATTCCTAATATTAGTAATTCATTATAAGCAAAATTAAGGTCATGGTCGTCGAATAGAACTATCTAATGCTGCTACTCAAGTTATGATTTGGATCATCGTGCTATACTTATTGTCATTCTTACAAGGAATTAGATGAAAGCACATTCCAAATTCTTACGTAAATTGAGAGAAACAAATTAAGTACAAGTTTTAGTTTTCCTTTTCCTATGAATATTTTCTATCTAGTTAGATTATAATGACCAAAAAAAAAAAAGTCGTGAGACATTGTTAGACGTTATTTATCACAATGTGTTCGAAGTCTTGAGGACATCCAACTGCAACATTTAATGCATAGAAGACTTATACAGCTGGAAGCATTAATTAGATCCCATTTGGCAATATATAGATTTCAACGACCACAAAGTTACACGATAATAAGATTATCTTACTCGGTTCATGGTAGATAAGAAGTATAGAATCATATAGTTAGCCCGGTTTCGCCCCTCCCCTATGTAGATGAATGCAGCTTTCATGACTTTAGTGACATCATTACTGTAATGCTAACATATAGGTTTTTTTCGCTTGCACAACTTCGCGTCACGGTTAAATTTAGTAACTTCTACCTCTAATATTAAAATTGATATATACTTCAAATTAATATTTCATTTTTGATAATTTTGTCGTCTCAATTACCCGCGTTCGTGCGTAATCTACAACAAGCATTCACACTTACATAGTCTAGCCCTGATATCTATTATAAGATGACATTCACTTAATCGTATATGAAGCCAATACAACGCTTGTAACCTCAACAATTCACACACGGTCATATATTGGTCCCAAGTCTTGCGCGGCAACGTCATTGTTTTACTGAGTAAATTAATTAGTGTTAAAATTAAATATACTGAAAAGATAAAGGACAAAAGTATTATTACAGAAAGTTGGGTGGGGTATATAAGTGTGCAATCGCTCTCAAGTGCGTCCTTCACTAATTGCAACGAAAAACTCGTAAGCCGATGATTTTATTTTATTTATTTTAGTTTCTTTCTTATCCGAACGACAAAATATTTTTTTTCTTTCCTTCCTGCCAAAATTAGCTTGTAAGTACTTCAATCTAGGTTTAGCGTGCTAGCAACGTCTCCTCTAATTAATTAGTTATATTAATAGCCGGAATAATTAACGCTAATGCAATTTCGCGTAAAAGATATGGCTATTTTTCGAAAGGGTAAATAATCTAAAGGTTCCAAACCATTGAAAAAGTCCTTTGTTAGTTCTTCTAACGTTGTATTCCTTATTTTTGTCAAACCTAAATGGTTCTCTCTGGTAGTCTCCGGAGACATTTTATTTCTTTGACTGTTAAGACATAACAGTGCTTTTATATATACAATAACTATTTGGTCCTTCGATTTAGAGAAAGGTTTCGTTGTTTAGTCCCTCATTAAATATCAACAGAACATGTTAAAAATCATTCAGGACGAACAATTTTAAAAACTTCAAGAACAAAAACAAAAACTAAATAAATAAACGCCACGAGTAAATTGTGATTTTTCAATAATTTAAAGACAAAAGACAAGTGAATAATCCTTTTCAAAACTAAACAAAAACTTCTTTTGCACTTTACTGTAAGTGAGTAAACCAAATTAAGGCTCACCTTTATTGTCATAAATTGCAATAATCGTAAGATATCTATGCTCACGGCATATCACTACTAGAGGTATAGGTCCCATAATTAGTCCAGCAGATAGACTGCTAGGGTTAATGCCCTAATAGTACGTATATTTTAGATATTTGCTGAATTAATAAAATGATATTTTTCTATTTGAATTTCTGCATAATTGGTATGTCTTTAAATATCAGAAAATTCCTAATTTATTTATGTGACCACAAATTTAGTATATAAGTGTTATATACATAAGAATTAAATTTATGGATAATAAACTAAACATAATTCATAATAATTAATTAAAATTTGGGATCTTTAATTAAATATATTAGTACGGTCTATTAACATTGAGAATGTAATAGTCTTATCTGGACTATTGATGTGTTGACATCATAATAGAATTACTTTATATGATTCGATTATATAGGACTCGACCGGACATAATTTTAATCTTACATAAATTCTATTAACTGTTGAGAGTTCAAATAATGCCACTAGATGATCATATGTATATCTATCTTAATCCTGAGTAGTTATAAACTCCTATTTATAATATTATGTTCTTTGACATACTTGTTAAAGATTTGTTTTTTAAACAGATCGAAATACTTGTATCTTGGGAGCATGATGAGATGAGTAGCTAGAAATGTAACTTACAGATATGGAATCCACTCCTTCCATTAGGAAGGTAGAAAGATGATTCCCTTGCGTATTGATTCAGGACTTGAATAGTTTGAGTACTCAATTTATAATAGATTTATAAATTAATTGTTCATTAGAGAATCAGT
>JXTB01000632.1:181971-195501 GCA_002914805.1 Parasponia andersonii | reverse complement strand
TAATCACAAAATGAACCAAAATGTCATCTACTTTCATAAAAACTAGTCCATTAGCTTCTAAATGGCACCATTTGGTTCTAAAAATATTTGACAGTACCTCCCCTATTTTTAGGACATCACCACATGATTAAAATCATGGTTTAAGACCTGTAATAACAATTAACAAGCCAATTCCTACATATATAATTCAAAGAAGATCATTTAGAGCAACCTAGGTATACTTGAATTCCTTCCATTTTAAACAAAGTTTAAAACCGCTTTTACACTTTTCTATTGTCACAAACAGCAACAAAACAAATATATTTACATCATGGGATCAACAAAATATACATTTCAATTTTATAAGATCAGATTACAAGTATGGGGAGCTTATTCTAACAATGGAAACACTTGAAAACACTTGAATCCACAAGTAGCAAACTTTGGGGCTTTAAGACTAACTTTAATCTTCCACTTAAATTCTGTATTTCCAGCCATATAGAAGGTTTCTTTAGACCTTAATTCATCAAATGAAAGCTTTAATTAAAGAGCTAAAGTAATGGAAATAAATTACCAATTCTAACTCCACAAAAAAAACTCACCTTGACTAGTTTGAACTTTTGTTGAAGCTCTTGCCTTCTACTTCCACAAAACTGATTTCTAAGGCTTTGAAATTGATCTTAGGACTTAAGAGGACCTAGAAGAAACATTACTTAAGTAGTATCAAGTGGAGAATTGAAATAACAATACAAAACCTAGGAAGAAGAACTAGTAGAATTACCTTGACTAGTTTAGAACTATCTTGTTTTCTTGAGCTCCAAATTGAGTTCTACCACTTGGAAACTCTTGGAAGTGGTTAAGGGAGCTGAGAATAGTCTAAAAATGAGTGGGAGAGTTTCTGGTCGTGGATGGAGAGAAAGGAGAAGAAAATGACCAGATTTGGACCAAAAGTGATACTTAATGACTAAGAAATGGCATAACTTAAGTTCTAAGGGGTATTTTGGAAATTTCGCACCTTTTCCTTCCATATGTCAAGCTCTAAAACATCCTTAGCATACTCCCAACATTTTTGGTCAGTCCTATACACTCAAGTGTAGACCAAAATTGTGAAACCTAGCTTAGAAAGTGAAATCTAGTCATACTTTGACTTATGATCCTATATGGCCAATCTTATTCTAATTTGATGGCACCTAGCCCCATAACCAATCATTTAACATTAAAAGAAGGTCCATTAGACTCTAATTGATAATGCAAATATAGTATAATTGCCCAATTCATAGAATGCACAAAGACGACATTACGCGATTAAGCTGAAATAAGCTAGCTTAATGTAATTAAACAGATTTCAGTATAGTGACTGTCATCTCGTGCTTACCTGGAATGAAAATTTTTGAAAATACTAGAAATAAGTCCTAAACATTAAATTAAAGCTATGGTGTGTTAAATGTACAATGAATTTGACTCCAAAAAGCGTGAAAATGCATTTTACCGAAAAAACTACTATTTTACCTAGTTATCATCAAACTTGATTTTAATGCATGAGCACATTGTATTGTATGCATGAATATATATTCTTTGTTCTTTTCACACACCTAGCTTTCTCTCTCTGAGGGTACTGAGCCTTTACACTGCATGCGAATACTTCGACAAATATTAGTACAATAACACATATTGAAAGCATTTAATGATAAAGAATGAGAAATTTACTGTAAAGCTGATTCTAGTCACTTGATACGTCTATTATACAATATGAACATGTTTATTTTTGGCTTATTATGCATGTGAGAATCTTGGGCATTACAATCTAATACAAACATTAGCTCTATCAACCTTGAAGACTATTTTGAGCCAGAACCTGAAGTAGAAATAACCAGGGTCAGACAAAGTAGTCCTCACATCGGCGACCTTCCTCAAGACCAGTGGCCTCCACATATCAGGGATACCCCTGCATTCACAGCGTGTTATCACTATGTAGAGGGAGATTGGTCATATACCAATATAAAGACGAGTTGTACAACGAACAAGCTCAGAAAGATCATATGCAACTACAAAATCGACAGCCCTCTTCATCTTCCCACAGAGTTCAATCGACCACACACACCTCTTCACTAAATTGCCTCATTCTTAGAAGCAGTTCTCAGATGTGGTATCCATCTCCCACTTCATCCATACATAAAATCAATTGTCGACTATTATGGAGTTGTCCCTTTTTAACTAACCCCAAACACATATAGATACATGTAGGTCTGTACGTATTATACCATAAATTAGGTTTAGAATCCCTCACTCCTGAAGAGTTTGCTTGGTTCTACCAAGTGAAATCGAACATATCAGACTTCGGCTTCTTTTATGCGAGCAAGTGGTCGAACCAAGCAAAAAGAACTATCCATGGAGTCTGCAACAACATGGGAAAATGGAAAAATCCATTTTTCCACTTTGACTACGTGGATAATAGCTTCTTTCAAAACCCTGGTAGGTAACTTTTAGCTTATTGCTTTCTCTATATAAATATATTATTCTGTTGACATTCATATGTCATTGCAGATAATAGGGAACGACCAGGACTCTCCAAAGAGCAGCTCGTAAGGGTGTATAAAATAAATAACCTTCCGATCGAAGAATTTGATTGGAGGAGGCTTGGGACGACCAAGAATTTAGTTGCTTGCAGACTGCTTCCAAGGGGAGCCGCTTTTCCAGATTCTGCCAACCATCCGATCAAACCCTCGAGCTCGAAGAAGAAGCTGAGGAAACAGAAGGAAAATGGTGCCTCATCTTCCAAACCTAGGAAACAAAAAGTACTTGCCACTCCTACCATTTCAGAACCATCATCTTTAGAAGNGGTATCCATCTCCCACTTCATCCATACATAAAATCAATTGTCGACTATTATGGAGTTGTCCCTTTTTAACTAACCCCAAACACATATAGATACATATAGGTCTGTACGTATTATACCATAAATTAGGTTTAGAATCCCTCACTCCTGAAGAGTTTGCTTGGTTCTACCAAGTGAAATCGAACATATCAGACTTCGGCTTCTTTTATGCGAGCAAGTGGTCGAACCAAGCAATAAAAACTATCCATGGAGTCTGCAACAACATGGGAAAATGGAAAAATCCATTTTTCCACTTTGACTACGTGGATAATAGCTTCTTTCAAAACCCTAGTAGGTAACTTTTAACTTATTGCTTTCTCTATATAAATATATTATTCTGTTGACAATCATATGTCATTGCAGATAATAGGGAACGACCAGGACTCTCCAAAGATCAGCTCGTAAGGGTGTATAAAATAAATAACCTTCCGATCGAAGAATTTGATTGGAAGAGGCTTGGGACGACCAAGAATTTAGTTGCTTGCAGACTGCTTCCAAGGGGAGCCGCTTTTCCAGATTCTGCCAACCATCCGATCAAACCCTCAAGCTTGAAGAAGAAGCTGAGGAAACAGAAGGAAAATGGTGCCTCATCTTCCAAACCTAGGAAACAAAAAGTACTTGCCACTCCTACCATTTCAGAACCATCATCTTTAGAAGCTGCATCGCCATCAATTTCTCAGCAGCAAGAAGGTAGTTATTTTTCTTTTCTTTTTGTCATATTATATGCCTCGCATGCTAACCAATCATATTTGTACAGAAATAGCAATTGGCAGCAAACTGCGAGCACCGCCTTCAACTCTGGGGTCAATGGCAAAGTCCAAGACACCAAACAGCACACCCTCTTCCTCGACGAAAGGGAAAGAGAAGGTTGACACTTCAAAGAAACGAAAAGTCGCCTTCGAGGATATCCCAACAAGCTCGCCTCCTCCTCAGCCTTCAAAAACTGCGAACTAGCCTAAGCTATCCAAGGAGATAGCCACCTCTTCTGAGGGACCGAGCCAGGCCATCAAGGACGAGGAGCTTTTTGCACTCCTTTGCCAACTGCCAGAAAAAGCGGGCATGAACGCAGGCTTTATCGACTGTTTCACTTTTGAGGATGGTTGGGAGAGGATGAAGTGATGACCAGCCAAGGTTGCCTTAAGATTTGCAATGAGAATGTTGGCAAACGTATGCATCTTCTATCTTCACTCTTCAATGCACTTTTCTTGTATTGACGTGTGTTATATTTTTAGACCACTGCAGTTGTTGTTTCGATACATGACCCGGTCCTTGAATGCATGGAGAAGGCCAAAAACCCAAGCATTCGAGGACTCGGAGAAGGCTCGCAAAAAGAGAGAAAATCCTTCGAGTTAGAGAATAAGCAACTGCGCGAGGGTCTGGCAAAGGAAAAGCTTGAAAAGGAGAAGCTCAACGAAAAAATTAAAGAACTTGAGAAGACTATCTCCGAGCATCCGGATATTCTAAAGGAGGTGACAACAGTGGCGACTCACAAGGCTATAGAAGAGTTCAAGGCCACTGAAGGCAAGGAGCTTGAAGAAAAAGCTAGTGACATTGCCTTGTCGACCATAATATACAATATCTTTTGCGAGCATCCGGATTTCAACTTTTCCATCCTTGGTGAAGATGTGGTCGATCTTGTTCATAGCTGGAAGGAAACCGAAGCTGCCAAAACTAAAGACGGTGGAGTAAGCACATCTGCATAAATTATTTATTATTTTTTTTATTTTACAAAGTTTTAGAACAATGCGGGCTAGTCCTTTTTTGCTTTGTAAAACTTTTCTTGCATACAGGTGTGAGCTTTTATCAATGGAATTTTTCTTGTCAAATGCTTATTCCTACAAAACAATTAAAACACTATAGTGTAATATAAAGATACATAATTTAACAAAGTAGTCAATCACTAGGTGACTGATAGGTACGCTATTGCGATTCGAATCCAACTAACTTAAAACAGGTTTTAAGTATTAGGATAGTTTAGGTCGCTTAAGAAAATAACAAGTATGAGTGATGCGAACTCAATACTATTTTTCAAAAGTTCCATGGCAAAATGCAATATAGCAATATATCACATCGAACAATGAATGTTTTGCTTAGTTACTTTGTTGTTCAAAGAGGAAAATTGCATAATACGACATGATATGGTACGAAGCGAGAAGAAAATCCTAAGATTTTAAGGAATTTTTGAAATTTGGCAATCTAAAATTCGAACCCCTCTAAATGGACGTTTGCATAGTCCCTTAGGAAGCGAGTAAGAGATAACATTCTGATCCCACTGCCCCTCGAGTTTTATGGTGTTCGAAGACTATAATAAAACTATAAAAGATGAACAAAATAAAATTGAATAATCGAAGAAAAGACATCTTTATTGATCAATGATGACGAATGACGAATAACAATAAGACATCTTTATTGATGAATGCGACGAATGACGAATACAAGATGCCCCCCAGGTCATTGAAAATGCATGAAGATATACATGAAGATTTACTGATAATAATGACGAAGTTATTCTGCATTCCAAGCATGCTCGATTTTTTGTCCACCAGTGCGAGCAAACTTATATGTCCTAGGTCGAATGACGACATCAATAACATATGGTCCCTCCCAAGTGGGTCCAAATACACCAGCACCAGGCTCTTTATTATTAGGTAGGAGTTGTCGAAGGACAAGATTACCAACTTCAAATCCCCTGCTTCTAACTTTAGAGTTATAATATCGAGCAGTGCGCTGTTGATATGATGCGATCCGAAGCTGAGACTACTCGCGCCTTTCTTCTAAAAGATCGAGCTCAATCCTCATTAGTATGTTATTCTAATCTTGCTCATAGGTAGATTGTCGTAGAGAGCTTGCACCAATTTCTACAGGTACCATTACTTCATATCCATAAGCTAAAGAGAGTGGACTCTCTCCTGTAGTGGTTCGTTGAGTGGTGCGATAAGCCCATAATACTTCAGGGAGCAAATCTGGCCAAGCTCCTTTGTGCTCTTCCAACTTTGTCTTTAGGTTATGTTTAAGTATCTTTTTTATGGCCTCGACCTATCTATTGGCTTGTGGATGAACAACAGCAGAGAAGCTCTTCTTGATGCCTAAGTTGTCGCAGAAGTTACGGAACTCATCGCAGTCAAATTGTTTCCCATTATATAGTATGTGGTATACCATAACGGTAGATTATAGATTTATAAACCAAATCTATCATCTTCTTTGCAGAAATAGTACTCAATGCTTCAGCTTCTGTCCACTTGGTGAAATAATTGACTGCGACTATTGCATACTTTAATCCTACTCGTGCCAATGGAAGCATTCTCATAATATCAATTCCCCATACTGCAAATGGCCATGGACTAGTCATTGGAGTTAGAGGAACATGTGGCATTCTAGGAACAGTCACAAATCGTTGACATTAGTCACACCTCCTAGCAAATTCCATTGTATCCTTCTTCATATTTGGCCAAAAATACCCTTGTCTAAGAACCTTGTTCACAAGTGCTTACCCCCTGAATGGTTTCCTATATTCCTTCGTAAATTTCCCTCATAATGTAGTGTGCTTTTTCTTCATCAACACATAATAATAACGGCGAACTAACAATTTTTCGATAAAGCTTCCCATCATAGATGATATAGTGAGTTGCCTTCATTCGAAGTCGCTTTGCATCGTCTTTGCTTTCGGAGGGATCGCCATTTTGTAGATACTTCATTATAGGGTCCATCCACGATGGTTTTTTTATCAACTGGCATGGTTACTTAGGGCTCTACTTCAATACTTGGTTTTGCAAGAAATTCGACAGGGACCATGTGGTGCCCAAGATTCTCACATGCATATTAAGCCAATAATAAATATGTTCTAATTGAATATTAGGCATTTAGAAGTCATTAATACTAGTTTTGTAGCAACATACTCATTCATTATGTTATGTTCATTTACATACATGTTATTACACTAATGACTGTTGAAGTGTCCCAATGCAGTGTAAAGGTTCAATGCCCTTAGAGAGAGAGCTCAGTGTGCTAAAAGAACAAAGAATATAATTATGAAAGCAATAATATGTGTATATGCATTAAGATCGTACTTGTTGATAACTCGGTCAAATAGAGGATTTTCGGTAAAATATAATTTTCACGCATTTCGGAGCCAAATTCATGGTGTTCTTAACATATTAAATAGGCTTGATTCAATGTCTAGGACTCATTTATAGCATTTTATTTATTGGCTCCAGGTATTCAGGATGCTAATTAGTATTTAGTTGCACTAAGTTAGCTTGTATTAGGCTTAATCGCGTAATGTTGTTTTTATGCATTCTTATAATTGAGTGCTAATACTATGTTTGCATTGTTAATTGGAGTCTAATTGATCTTATTTTTATGTTTAATGATTGGTTAAGGGGCTAGGTTCCACCAAATTACAATAAGATNCGCAGAAGTTACGGAACTCATCGCAGTCAAATTGTTTCCCATTATATAGTATGTGGTATACCATAACGGTAGATTATAGATTTATAAACCAAATCAATCATCTTCTTTGCAGAAATGGTACTCAATGCTTCAGCTTCTGTCCACTTGGTGAAATAATTGATTGCGACTACTGCATACTTTAATCCAACTCGCGCCAATCGAAGCATTCTGATAATATCAATTCCCCATACTGCAAATGGCCATGGACTAGTCATTGGAGTTAGAGGAACATGTGGCATTCTAGGAACAGTCGCAAATCATTGACATTTGTCACACCTCTTAACAAATTCCATTGTATCCTTCTTCATATTTGGCCAAAAATACCCTTGTCTAAGAACCTTGTTCACAAGTGCTTACCCCGTGAATGGTTTCCTATATTCCTTCGTAAATTTCCCTCATAATGTAGTGTGCTTTTTCTTCATCAACACATAATAATAACGGCGAACTAAAACTTCTTCGATAAAGCTTCCTATCATAGATGATATAGTGAGTTGCCTTCATTTGAAGTCGCTTTGCATCATCTTTGCTTTCGGAGGGATTGCTATTTTGTAGATACTTCATTATAGGGTCCATCCACGATGGTTTTTTGTCAACTGGCATGGTTACTTAGGGCTCTACTTCAATACTTGGTTTTGCAAGAAATTCGACAGGGACCACCTTTAGTAATTCGGCATCTTTTGTTGAGGCGAGTTTAGCTAGAGTATCTGCCCGAGTATTCTTAATGCGAGGAAGAAGTTGAATGTTATAAGCAGCAAATGTCGAGAACAGTCTTTGTACCTCCTGTAAGAAAGCCATCATTCTCTCTCCTCTTGCTTGATAATCATCGATCACTTGACAAACGACCAGCTAGAAATCACTGTATACCTCAATCATTTCGGCCTTCATTTCTTGTGCGAGCTTTAGCCCAGCTATCAGTGCTTCATATTCTGCCTCATTATTCAAATCTGGAAATTTGAAGCGAAGTGCACAATAAATATTATGCCCTTTGGGACTGATTAGTACTAAGCTCGCACCGACTCCATTCTCGTTTGACGATCCATCGACTTTAAGTTTCTACAATCTTGATAAATCTATAGCAGGTTTTTTAATCACTTCTGTGGGAAGATTGACATTATATGTGAACTCTGCAATGAAATCTGCTAGGGCTTGACCTTTAATCGCAGTGTGGGATTGAAAATTGATGTCGAATTGACTCAACTCAACGGCCCATTTAAGTAGACGTTCTGAAGCCTCAGGTTTTTGCAGAACCTGCTTTAATGGAAAATTCGTGAAAACTATGATGGAGTGCACATGAAAATAAGGTCGAAGCTTCCTAGATACGACGATAAGTTCTAATGCCAACTTCTCCATCTCTGGATATCTCGTTTCGGCATCAAGCATTCTTTTACTTATGTAATATACCGGTTGCTATATCTTTTCTTCTTCTGGAATTAACGCAGTACTTGTCGCATATTTGGAAACAGTGAGATACAAGTATAACTCTTCCCCCGGGTTTGGCTTTTACAAGAGTGGAGGAGAACCTAAGTGTGTTTTTAATTCTTGAAATGCCTGCTCACATTCTTCCATCTACTCGAACCTCTTTGAACCCTTCAATATTTCAAAGAATGGTTGGCACTTATCAGTTGACCTGGATACAAATCGACTCAATACAGCCACTCTTCCTACCAGGCTCTGCATGTCTTTGGGTTTGCGAGGGGATTGCATATCGATTAGTGCTTGTATCTTCTATGGGTTAGCCTCGATTCCTAACTGGTTGACCATGAACCCTAGGAATTTTCCAGATCCTACCCCAGATACGCACTTCTGGGGATTTAGCCTCATCTGATATTTTTGAAGAATTTTGAACATTTCATCAAGATGCTTAACGTGATCTTCAGCTTTCTTTGACTTTACCAACATGTCATCAACATATACTTCCATTGTCTTACCAATTTGTTTTGCAAACATCATATTGACAAAACATTGATAAGTCGCTCCTGCGTTGATGTGTCCAAAGGGTATCTTCTTGTAACTGTACAATCCTCGGTTAGTTATGAGCAAGGTATGATCCTCATCTAGCTCGTACATGGGGATTTGATTGTATCCAGAATATGCATCCATAAAGCTTAAAAGTTCATGTTCTGACCTCGCTTCTACAAATTGGTCGATTCTCGGAAGGGGAAAACTATCCTTCGGGCATGCTTTGTTGAGGTCAGTGAAATCAATACAAGTTCTCCACTTTGCGTTGGGTTTCTTTACTAAAATTGGGTTTGCAAGCCAGTTTGGGTAGAAAGATTCCCTGATGAATCCAATTTCAAGCAGCTTCTCTACCTCTTCTTTCAATATGACGTAGCATTCTGGATTCATGGCTCTTCTTTTTAGCCGTACAGGCTTCTTTGTTGTATCTATATTAAGGCGATGACACATGATATTCGGATCAATCCCCATCATATCCGAATGTTGCCATGTGAAGATATCCAAGTTTGATTTCAGAAAAGTGATCAATGAAGCTCGCTCGGGTTCTTGAAGTTTTGCTCCGAATTTTAGAACTTTGAAGACCTATCAATCGTAAAATCTTCCAAGTCTTCTATAGGTCCAGTCTTGACCTCTCCATTGATCGATTGACATTTTGCCTGAAGCTTCGCTTGATACTTCACTTGACGCTTCACCTTGTAGCTGGACCATCATTGTGCGAGGTGTCATATCTTTTGTTGCGAGCTTTATTGAATTATTATAACAAGCCCTCGTGTCATATTGGTTGCCTCACACTTCGCTTACTCCATGTTGAGTTGGGAACTTCATAGCGAGGTGGTAGATTGAAGTAACTACTCAAAGTTCCCTCAGTGTTGGTCTTCCTAGGATAAGTTCCAACATTGACCATTAACTTAATCATGCCTCTAGGCATTATGCTGTTACCAGTAAATCCATAAAGTGGAGTGACAGCGGGCTTTAGGTTGCTTTCACTCAATCCCATCTTCTTGAAGGCATCATAGTGTAGGATGTCTATGGCGCTTCCATTATTGACCAATACTCACCATAGTTGTGTGCTTCCACAGTTGATCTTTATGACCAACTCATCATTGTGTGGGTAATGGACCTCCCTGGCATCCTGCTCTGTAAAGGTAATATCCATATCTGGTACCTGTTGAAGCTTCCGTGGTCGCTACTCAAGATGTATGACATTGGTCAACGGTTGTTGTCATGCTTTTCGTGCGTACCTATCTTACGCCCTCTTCGAATCTCCACTAACGTGTGGTCCTCCAAAAATAGTTCGCACCTCGCGTTGAATTTCTGGAGGTCACTGTCGGTTTTCTTCTCGCTTTTCATTGTTCTGTTTAGTGTACTACCACAGTCGCCCTTCTTTAATTAATCTTTTGATTTCATCTTTTAAGGCAAAGTAGCTATTGGTATCGTGTCCAATGTCATTGTGATACCGGTAGAGCTTGTTGGGATCACGCCTTGCTCTATCTCTTTTCATCAGTTCTGGTTGACGATATTGCTCCTGCTGGTTTGTGACCGCATAGATATGATCTATGGGTGCGTTTAGTTCAGTATAGTTGTTGAACCTTATGGGAGCTCTTGGAATCTCCTGCTTTTTCTGTTTGGGCTGCTTCTCAGTTGATTGTTCATTACTTCTTTTGTTTGACTTCTTGTTATTATTGTTGTTGGTCATGGTCACATCTTTAGCAGTATCTTTTCCTCCTCCCTTTGTCGTCTTATGAAGATTCTCGTTTGAAGATTCCACCCTCAGATGTCGACCAACTCTTCGATAGAAGTCTTCAAGGGTTATGCATTCTCGCTCAAGTAACTCTTCTCAGAGTTTAGTTTGTGGTCACAGTCCAGCTATCATTAGAGTTAAAACTCCTCCTTCAGGTGGGTTGTTGACCTTTGCCAACTCTGACGTAAAGTGATTAAGGTAAGATTGTAGAATTTCCTCTGGACCTTGCCGAATAGCAGAGAGACCGACCAGTGGAACAGTAAAATTCTTCACAACCTAGAATTGCCTCAAGAATACAGTCTGAAGTTGTTGCCAGGATGAGATTGAACCAAACTTGAGTCTTCGGAACCACTTCTTTGCTCCTCCTGTGAGAGTTATAGCAAAACATCTGTAATGTACGAGATCATCGATAGGATGAAATTCCATCAGGTCACTGAAGTGATCCATATAGTCCTGCGAATTAGTTTTTCCATCAAACGTGTTTATGGTGGGAAGTTTGAATCCAGTAGGTAAGGCAGCAGCTCGAATCTCCTCACTAAATGATGATTGACGATACCCATCAACGAGCTCATCGTCCTAGCCAGTAAGTGCCTCTAATGGGATCCTCAAATTATGAATATTGATGTTTGGAGGGAGAACATTATCTTATACTGGTAGTAGGGGTGGCCTTTGGTCGTTATCATGATATAAGGTGGGTTGGTCAGGCAAGGTCTACTGCGACCTTTGTAGGGATTCCAATGAAATAGTACGACGAGATCGACTTCGGTTGTTATGATGCGATATGGATCGCTTCTGACTACATCGATGTTCTAGATGTTGTCTTAGGTCTGCATTATTCTATCGAGACTTCCTACTAATCCTTTCAAAGACGCTCCTTGATTGACATTTTTACTCGTTGTTTAGACTATTACGATTAATGGTTGCTCTCTGAAAAGGTTGTCTACGATCACAATCAGTGCTCGAACTTTCAGTACCAGATTCCAGAGTCAAGTCTGCGACCTTGCCTTTTCCCTTAGAGGTGCGATCTCTATGACGCTCCTGCTGGGCTTTATGCCGGTCACGGTTCCCTGTCTTTAGGATCTGAATTCCTCTCTCAGGTAGTTGAGTAGGATATTCTCTGGGACGTTCGTACTGTGGTACAGTTACCATCTGTCCCTCAGTAAGTCATTGTAGAGAGTCATTAATCTGATTAATAATTTGCTGAAGGTTCACCAGTGCCTCCTCTATGTGATCCTATCTCTGGACAATATTTTCTGGTGTGGTCATGGCAAGCTAATCCTGAGCAGGATCTACCTGTGCAACAGTAGTGCTTTGACGTTGGTTTTGGCTAGTTCCCGTGTTTCTGATAGTGTTTCTGGTGTTTGCCATTATTAAAGAAGCAGAATTGACAAACTTTTTTGCTGGAATAGTCTTCCTTCTAGTGCCAATTGTTGACGGAGGTTTTGTCAACAATGAATTTAGAAAATTGTAAGATGTGGCTTGTGTGTGTAAAGGGTTGATAAATCAAAGCTAGTAAAGAGACAAAAATTTTATAGTGGTTCAGCCCCAAAAAAGATGAGCCTACGTCCCCTATTTTTCACTATTTTCTAGAGAATTATAAGAGTTTCGTTAAGTTTTAAAATGAGAGTCGAAAGTACAGAGTGTGTCCAGGAAGAAGAAGTAAAAGTAAAAGTCCTAAAGTTCTCCAAAAAAGAAGATCCCTCACAGTAGCATTGAACTCTCCTTATATAGGTGAGGGTCAATGTTTCCCAATTATGAAAATGTATAAGTGTGTAATCAGAAAATATAACTTGAGTAACAATATAACTGGATAATAACATAAATGGAACGATTGGTCAATCTTCACGGAAAAACTTTGTTTCCCCTTCTTTGAAGATTACCCGTTTGATGAAGTTTGATTTAGTTTTCTTTTCATTCTGGTCGCACTTAACCCATTCGGGGGAGGTCGCACTTAACTTACTCAGAGGAGGTCGCACTTAACTCATTCGGAAGAGGTCACTCTTTGATCAAGAAAATTCTCATGCGACTTGACACGTCCACTTGGTCACTAACTTTCCATTTTTTGCATTGACCAACATATAGATTTTTAGACCGCACAACAAGCAGTATTAGATAAAACCACTTTCAAGACCTGGACTCCCATATAATACCTATGAGCATGTATAAGACAAAATATACATGAGATGAAATTTAAAAAAAAAAAACAACAAAAGAGTGTTGCAATGCCTAATGTTGATGGATGTCAGCTGCCAAATGGTACATAGACATACTATATCATACAAAGCAAAGGTGACAGGGTTAAAAAAAAAATGGGGGTCAAAAGTTAAGCCAGGTACATGGGAAGATAAGACAATATTGGCAATGTGGCAACTTCATGATATTTTTATCTGCATAAATTATTATATATTCATATAGGAAGACATACTACTATTTTTTATACATGTATACATAAAAGTGGAGACATAGGTAAAGGACAAAAAATCTTTACCATTGGGCCTAAAGTCTTATTCATATATGTTTGTTTTATATA
>JXTB01000632.1:45096-99134 GCA_002914805.1 Parasponia andersonii | reverse complement strand
GGTGCCCTAGGGTTCCATCGACCATGTCAAGGTTTTGTTCTAATCACATTGCTTGCTCTTACAGGTTCAGATGCAGGCCCTTCGGCCGACCCCTTCCTGGCCAAGGGGAGTGTTGTTGCATACAGGGTCTGATCCAAGGTCCCCACTGGTCGACGTCTGGCGGTGTCCTCTGAGGACAAGGCCAAGGGGCAGGGAATTGTCACCCCAAGAACGGGTTCAGACGATGACCTGGAGGATCTATTCATGCCCGTGGTGCCTTTTCCTAAGGCAAGCAGGCTCATGATTCGGAAGGCGCCGGCCATAAAGATCGTGTATGGAAAAAGGGTGCCTTTGAGCTTACCTGGGGAGCCTTCTGCACCGACTTCCTCTGCCCCCAGCTCTAGTTCGAAGGTGGGCACCGAGTCTAGCTATTGCTGGAGTGTGATCAGTGGGGAATGAAGGTGTCCTCGCGATCGGCGGGGTGGAATCACGTTTCCCGGACACCGATAATGCCAAGGGAGAGGGTTCTGCCGCAGAGTTCAAGTTAGAGGTGCTTTCCCTGGAGAACGTAGAGCTCATTGCCAGCCGCAGCCTTGCACAGGTTTGACTTGTCTGGCCGTCATCTCCATGTTTTTTGGCATCTTTGCTGAACACTGACCCCCTTTCTTATATTCTACAGCTAGCCGCCATCCAGTCCTTCTATTCCTCTCGCATCAATGAGTTGATCGGGTAGCTGAAGGCCCATGCGGAGCTCGGCCACCCTTGCCACATTGAGGGCAGACTTCGACCTGTACCGGAGCTTGGATGAGGCTAGGGTCAACAGCGCAGTGGCCCAAGCTTTGAGCGTCGAGAGGGCCAGGCGTGAGAAGTTGGTTACCAAGTTGGCCGAGGTAGAGACTGCCAGGCTAGCCCAAACCAAGCTCAAGGTCAAGGAGCAGGAGCTACAGAACGTAGGGGTGGTGATGGGGCTGGCTTTCATTGCTCACGACAGAGCCGTCAATAAGGATAAAGAAGCGAGAAAAGCCGAAGCGAAAGCCAAGCTCGAAGCCTATTCCTTGCAGCGCAGGCTCGACCCGTCTAGCGAGGTAATCCGACATCTCTACTTGGATCACAAAAAACTGATGGAGGCTTATGTCGATCTGTCTCGCAAGCGCGGTGAAGATCTCACCGATATTAACATTCTTTTGATCAACTTGTCACAGCGGCAAGCGGAGCTGAGGCTAGTGGCGCTGAAAGATAGGATGGCGAACATGGAGAAGCTGAAGACAAGGTACCAAAAGCAGGTGGATTTCCTTTTTGCAGAGAGCTACAAGTCTAGCTGGGAGAATAGGGAATTTGAGGGCCACATAGAGGTGGTAATGCTAGACCAGTTTGACGAACAGAAGGGTGTCGAGAGGGACCATTATTCCGTTAGATACTATATACAGTAGTTAGGGGACGAGATTAACATCGTGTACCCTATTGATGTACTGAAGATGCTCGAGGAAGAGAAAGACAGACCCTCTACATCTACTTCTGTCACCAGAGAGATTGTCCCCGCCTCCGGTCCACCAGAACAAGCCACAGAGGTTCCTAGGGGTCAACCAGGCCCAGGCGCCTTGACTGGCGGAGGGTCGAGCACGGTCATCTTGTCCAGCGATGATTCCGACCCTGGTATGTTGTTCCCTGCTGAAGCTGGTCCAAGCGTCGAAGCCGACATTGCTCCCCTCTTCAGAGGTAATTAGGGCCTCTCACTCTTTTGTGTATTTGTAATGTATTGACCGTGTTGTGTAAAGCTGACCTATGTGATAGATCCTGTTTAAATAATAAAATGGCGTAATTTTCTCACGCTTATTCTGTGTTGTTTTTTTTTTTTGTTGTCGGCATCCGTAATTAGGGTCGGACATCATATACGAAGCTATTCCCTTGTCGGCGGTCCGCCTGACTTCTGGGTCTGGCCCATTCATATATGATGTGGAGTTATTAGTGAATTCCCCCTATGCTATGACCAACGAGGTTAGCTCCGGAGATCGGGACGTTAGTTCTAGCCCGTCCGGCTTTGAGGATGTATAATTTTTGTTATGACTTGTCTTAGCAGAATATGATCCGCGCGTGTGGCTGGACTTTTCTGACCCTAAATGGGAACGCGCTAGGAACCAGCTCCAGGGATTGGTTGACAACTATTTGGACCCGTCACTGCAGAGGAAGAGGCCTGGGCTTGGCTCTATCCAGGAATGAACAGGGTATTATCATTCTAACATGTCCTTGCGAGTCCGTCCAATACCTGCTTCTTACAAATAGAGACACTGTGTCCGTGTCCATGTTGACCATGCATCCTGTAATTCAAGCAATAATAAACAGAATTTGGTTTTACTTTCTGTCTTCGTGCTTGGTCTTGTCTTGGCCTACTTTCAATGGGTAGGCCTTGGCTCCATTCACTTCCAGTCCATGCGTAGCTAAGGCACTGACCCTGTTTTCCTCTGGCTTATGCTTGGCTAAGGTGCTCCCTGGGGAGGGTCTACTTCCAATGGGTAGACCTTGGCCCTGTTTTCCTTTGGCTTATACGTAGCTAAGGTGCTCCCTAGGAAGGGTCTATTTCTAATGAGTAGGCCCTGGCCTTATTTACTTTTGGCTCACACTTAGCTTAGGTGCTCTCTGGGGAGGGTTTTATCGCTCAATTCTTCCCCATCCTGCAGGTATTCCTTGAGGGTCGGCAGCAAGTTTTTGTTGCGCAGCATGTTGCCCTTCGTACGTCTTCTCAGGTCGTCGACGAGCGACGTGATCCTCGTGGTACGAATTTTGATGAGGTCTGTTGGCAAACATTTTATTGCGCAGCTCATTCCACTTCGTACATTTTCTCGGGCCATCAACAAGCTTTCTATTGTGCAATGTGATTCCCATAGTATGATCTTTATTGAGGTCTGTTGGCAAGTATTTTATTGCGCAGTTCAATCCTCCTCGTACATTTTCTCGGGCCTTCGGTAAGCATTTTATTGCACGATGTGATTCCCATAGTATGATCTTTATTAAGGTTAGCCGGCAAGCATTTTATTTCGTAGCTCAATCCTCTTCGTACATTTTCTCAGGCCATCGGTAAGCATTTTATTGTGCGAAGTGATTCCCATAGTACGATCTTTATTGAGGTCTTCTGGCAAGCATTTTATTATGCAACTCAATCCTCTTCGTACGTTTTCTCAGGCCATCGGCAAGCATTTTATTGCGCGATGTGATTCCCATAGTACGATCTTTATTTAGGTCTGCTGGCAAGCATTTTATTGTGCAACTTATTCCTCTTCGTACGTTTTCTTGAGCCATCGACAAGTATTTTATTGCGTGATGTGATTCCCATAGTACGATCTTTATTGAGCAAATAGTTTGTGGGGTCTGGCACTGGAGGCAGACCTTTTTTCATAGCAATCTAAAGCATGAGTCTGTGTAGTAGAAACCCTGACCTATTTTGGAATTAAGTTGTTTAATAATACAAGCATTTACATATGTCTCACAGCATTTACATGCACCTCACACGTGGTACTTTTTCAAGTGCTGGGCATTTCACATGTTTGGTAGGCTCTTCCCAGTCTTGAGTTCTTTTAGGACATATGCACCATTGTCAAGTACCTTGATCATCTCATAGGGTCCGACCCAGTTAAGATCTAGCTTTGAGGAATTTCTTTTTCTGGCCTTTAAGACCTAATCCCCGGCATTAAATCAGCGAGCGCTAACCTTCTTTGCATAGTAAGACCTGGCCTGCTAGTAGTACGAGGTTAGATGGACAAAGGCCATGTCCCTTGTTTCTTCCAGGAGGTCTGTGTTGTGGCTTAGCTGCTGCTCATTGAGTGAGGCATCTCTCACCACTTTGGAGCGAAGGGTCGAGAGGCCAATCTCAGTCAAGATCACAGCCACTGACCTATAGACTATGGTGAATGGTGTTCTTCTCGTTGATCTCCGCTCTGTGGTTTGATGGGCCCACACGACGGCCGGTAGCTCTTCTAACCACCTTCCTTTAGCCTCCTGCAAGTTCTTTTTTATATTGCTGAATATGGCCTTGTTTGTTGCCTATGCTTGGACGTTCCCCTGAGGGTAGTTTACTGATTAGAAGCTGAGCTTTATATCATACAACTCACACAGCTCCTTAAACTTAGCGTTTTCGAACTGCGTGCCATGATCAACGTGTATCTCTTTCGGGATCCCGTATCGACAGATTATGTTTTTCCAAATGAAGTTGATTGTGTCTGCCTTATTGATAGTCGCGTAGGCTTTAGCTTCTACCAATTTGGTGAAATAATCAGTGGCTAGCAAGACATACATTCTTCCTCTTAGACTTCTAAGGAGCTCTCCGATGATGTCCAGATCCCATTTAGAGAAGGGCCAAGGACTTATGTTCGAATGAAGTTCCTCTGTGGGCTGGCGCTTTATGGGGGCAAACCTCTGGCACTTGTCATACTTCTTGACAAAATAGGCTGCCTCGGTCATCATGTATGGCAAGAAGTATCCAGCCATCAATGCCTTGTGGGCTAGGCTACGCCGGCTAAAGTGCTTGCCACACACTCCCTCGTGGATTTCCTCCATCAGCTTCTGTGCCTCGATGGGACCTACGCACCTCAGCATTGGTCCCATCGTTGATCTCCTATATAGTCGGCCCTCCACCATCGAGTATCTGGCAGCCTTCGGTCTGATTAACCTTGCTTTTTAGGAGTCCGTGGGCAGGTTTCCCGACGCCAAGTATTGGGTGATGGCTCTCATCCACCCCTTGTCTTTAAAGTCAGTTGCAAACATGTGGCGTGCGGAGGTCTCCAAAGGGTCTCTCATGTTTTCTCCCTCTAACAGAATCTCTGTGTGTTCGGTCATCCCCCCGATCGATGCGCTTTTAGCTAGCTCATCGGCCTTTTGGTTCATCTCCCTGGGTATTTGTTCGATATTGAAACTGCTAAAGTGGGCTTTCGTCCCCATTATCCTGGAGAAGTACCTGTGTAATCTTGGCTCTTTTACTTAGAAGTCTCCCCTGACCTAACCCACGATCAGCTGTGAGTCAGTCTTTACTGCGATGCTCTCTACTCCAAGGTGCAGAGCCAGCTCAAGGCCTTGCAACAGCACCTCGTACTCTACCTTATTGTTCGTTGCCTAGAAACCAAGCCTTAAAGCTTTCTCTACCCTGAGTCCTACGGGGGTTTGCAAGACTATTCCGATACCTGACCTCGAGGCATTCATGGATCCGTCAATGTAGAGGGTCTAGGTTGAAGGGATGTGAGGCGGAGATGTCTGAAGTGGGTCGTGCGGCTCGCCGAAGGATTGGATTTCCACTAGGAAGTCTACTATGACCTGCCCTTTCTTCGCCACTCACGGCTGATACTCGATGTCGTATATCCCCAACTCAATGGCCCACTTGGTTAGTCGTCCCGATAGGTTTGGTTTGGCTAAGATTTGCCAGATGGAGAAATTTGTATACACCGTAACCGAGTATGTCTCAAAGTATTGCCTGAGTCTTTTCTTAGCATTGACCAAAGTTAGGACCAGTTTCTCTGCCATACTATATCGCGTCTTGGGTATCCAAGAGCATGCAGCTTGCGAAAACTGGCTTCTGCTTGTTGTCTTCCTTGACGAACAGTACGGCATTGATCACTACTTCAGACACTACCAAATAAGCGTATAGGTGCTGCCCCTCTGCTGGGGAAGCCAGGATAGGTGGATGACTTAAGTACAGTTTGAGTGCTGTCAGTGCCCTGTCCTGCTCCTCCCCCGAGAAGACTGTGGAGCTTTTCTTTATGTACTGGAAGAAAGGCTTACATCGGTCAGACATTCTGTAGACAAACTGGCTGAGAGCGGCTATCTTCCTAGTTAGGTGCTAGACCTCCTGAATGGTTTAGGGTCTTTGTACATTTTCGATTGAGGACAACTGGGTCGGTTTGGCCTTAATACCCCTTCTGCTCATGATATGTCCCAGGAACTAGCCGGAGGACACCCCGAACATGCATTTCTTGGGATTCAGATGCATCCGATATTGCCTTAGAGTCTGGAAACATTCATCTAGATGTCCCAGATGGTCCGAAGCTTCTTTACTCTTTACGACCATGTCATCGACGAAGACTTCCATCGTCTTTCCTAGCAACTCAGCGAACATTTTGTTCGTAAGCCTCTGGTAGGTTGCCCCTACGTTCTTCAAGCCAAAAGGCATGCGTCTGTAATAGTACAGGCCTCACTCCGTAATGAATGCCGTGTGGATCTGGTCTTCCTCATATAGAGGGATCTGGTTGTATCCAGAGTAGACATCTAGGAAGCTCATCCTATCGAACCCAGCCGTCGCATCGACTATCTGGTCAATCTTCTGTAGGGGGAAGCTATCCTTCAGGTAGGCCTTGTTCAGATTGGTGAAGTCTATATAAGTACAGTCATCGCCGTTTTTCTTCTTCACCGCCACTGGGTTGGAGATCCAGCATGGGTACACGCATTTCATGATTAGGCCATTCCCTAGTAGCATCTCTACCTCCTTGTTGATCGCCCTATTTTTCTCCGGCGCAAACCTTCGGGGCCTCTTACTGACCGGAGGAAAATTGTGGTCTGTATTCAATCAGTGGTAGCCGTGCGTAGGGTCTATGCCAAGCATGTCATCGTGGGACCAACGCGAAGATGTCTTCATTCTGCTTAAGGAATTCCAACAGTTCGCTCTTTTCCCCTTCGGGCAGTAGGGCCCCAATTAAGACTACTTTCCCCGGCTCTGGTTCTTTCAAAGGGACCATCATCAGCTCCTCAATCGTGGATTCTAGCCCGTCAGACTCCTCTTCAATCCGCTTCATGTATGCTGGCAGACAGTCCTTTGATTGCTATCTGTCCCCTGTTGAGGTGCTCGCACTCACATCGGCTCCCCTCAGGGTGGTTGAAAAATATTTCCTCGTGAAGGCCTAGTCTCCTTTAATGTCTATCGTGTAAGCGCCATCCTTTGATAGACATCTTAAGAACTGGTGGAAGGTGGAGGCGACCCCATGCATGGCGTGGATCCACCCTCTCCCCATGATGACGTTGAAGGAGGACTGGCAGTCGATGACGACGAAGTCCACATCCAGGCACTTCTTCACAGCGCAGGCTTTTAGAGTCACGAAGCCCAAGGGGCTGACCTTAGTACTGTTGAAGGCAAATAGTGGCTGACAGGTCGGCCTGAGCGCATTTCGATTCAGGCCCATGCTCTCGAATGTGCTGAGGAATAGGACGTCGATGCTACTCTCGCCGTCGACCAGGACCCTTTCGACCAACACGGAGTTGATCTGTAGCTTAATCACCAAGGGGTCATCATGAGGTAGGTGCACCGTGGTCAGGTCTTGTTGGGTGAAGGTGATGGGGGCGGCTGAGATGTAGCTTTCTCTCGTCGTCAGGTGGTTCACGGAATGGCCCATCCCCCTCAGTGCTTTACCCTCTTTTCGATCCTTTTTTGGCATTTTTCCTTTTCCTCCTGACCCTGGGTCGGCTCTGGCCTGCCTATGATCGTCGGCACTATCCTTAGAGCCTGCTCTCCTGACCTGGAGGCTTGGGTCTGCTTTCCTTTTTTGGGCCTGGTGGCATCTTCCTTTGACTATCTTCTGCCCGTCTTCACGTACTACTTCAACTTGCTGTCTTAGATTGCCATCATAACCTGCGCGTAAAGGCTACGGTAGTTGATGGTATCATGCCCGTGATCTTTGTGAAACTAGCAGTACCTACTCCTATTCTTCACGTGCTCAGGAACATTAGACTTAGGTGGGTCTTTGAAAATTTCCCTGTCCCTGTTCTGGAGGTAGATCACATCGATCGGTGTGTTGAGCTCGTATTTCGGTAAAGGGTCCTTAAACATCTTCCTCCTCTTGCCACTTTCTTGACCGCCTTGGGTTGGGGCTCCCTGCTTCAAGGCTGGCTCGTGGGCCGGCGCAGGCCTCTTTATTCCTTGCGGGGCCGGGGTTTGCGCTGGTGCTGTTGTTATCACGGCAGAGGCCTTGGGTGCTTTCTAGTTACTTTCCAGCACCCTAAATACCCTTTCCGACTTTGCCTGGACATCTACCATGTCGTATGGCAAATTCAAAAGTAGATGGTCCGACAATATCGATCCTAGCTGCAGGCCCCTGATGAATAAGGTCATGGCTTGGGCTGAGTTAACGTTGTGTACTAAGGACATTACCTCCAGGAAACATGACAAGTATTCTCTTGGAGACTCATTCGTGGATTGCTCCAATCGGTCGAGGTCTCGCATGGTTTTCTACTGTCTCTGGGTGCTAGCATATTGCTTTAAGAAAAGTTTACAGAAATCTTCAAACCCATTTATAGACTTCTCCGGGAGTTGTCTAAACCACAACAGGGCCAACTCCACCAGGGTAGTAGAAAAGACTTTGCAGGTCACAGCCTCGTCCCTGGTCTCCAAGGCCATCTTCTGCTGAAAGTGGTATATGTGATCGAGGGGGTCGGTCTTTCCCACGAACAGTTTAAAGGTCGGGGTTGTAAAGTCTTTTGGCTTGGGCTCCAGCTGGATCCAGTCAGCAAAGGTTGTCCGGTTGAACCCTCGCACGGTCTGTTCTGCCAGATCATCGAGGGTCTGGCTTTGATGGGCCCCAAGTCTCTTACTCAGCTCCGCCATCATCTCTTGTTTCCAGTTGGGAAGCACACCTTCTGGGCTTTCCTGGTGTCTTCTGTCCACTGCCGCTTCAGCCTGGAAAGGCCTTATCTAGCTTTGTCGCTCCCCCTGCATCTACAATCTAGATAGGGCGGGGACTTCCCTCGACGGTCGGCCCCAGACTCTTACTGGACCTCTTCGTCAAAGTCCTCCCTTTGCCTGCTCCTGGCTTCGCTTGCCTGCAGCCCTTTAAGGCAGGCGTTATCTCTGCACACTTCTGCGACTTCATCTTTTAAGCCAAGGATGGCCTCATGGGCCATCTTTGTCTTCCGATTTGCTTCTGCCAGGTCCTTAAGCATTTGGTCCAGCTTTTACTCCAGACCTGGTCGTGCTTCCTGGGAGCTCCCTTCGGCATCAGGATGTGCGCTCTTAGTTATCATTCTTGTGGGTGCCATCCGATGTTGTATGGCTTTTTGTTCGGGGAGAGCGCGATCGTGAGACTCTTACTATTTCTCTTACGCTCAAAGATTCCCATAGACAGTGCCAAACTGTTGGTGCGATTCTTACCAGTTGTCCACGTATCTCTGAACTACTGACGTTGTATCTACAAACTGTCTACGTATCCTTGCTATCCCAGAGAGCTTTTAACTTTAGGTCGGATCGGAGAGGCGAGGGTGGCTACCTGCAAAGATTCTTTGTTACTTAAATCAGTTATTTATCCCTAAGGTTGAGTAGCAACGATTAAGTTTTTCTCTGTATATGTCTATCTGTACATATTCTTCCCATAAGGGGAAGCAAGGCTCGTATATATAATCCCAGAACTGGGAGCTTTTTGGCTCTCAATCCCAGGATTATGTACCTTCTTTCATCGTGACTTACTCTAGAAATCATGAGCTGTGGTTACTGTGATTTCCCTTACATCGTCGTGTCCTGCTTTCCGCCGTCCCCTACGACTCAAGCCTATCTGGGGCGAGACTTTGACAAACCGCCGTTCTGTCAGGACAGTTTGCCCAATGCATACACCTATCCAGGATCGTATTAAATACCTTGCCTGGGTCTGGAACAGTGCGCTGCCTCCTATGGTCTTCTGGCGGAAGACTCCTGAGGCTCCTGACCCCTAGCTGTTGAGGTAAGAATTGGACTAGACCGAACCCGTCCATGGTCTAGGATTGATTCGGCTCTAGCCTCGGATAGCCCATGGGATCATACGGTATCACGTGCGACTCGCGTAACTTTTAAATGGTCACTCTGGATACGTGTCGGACGATGCATCCCCTGGTGACCTGTTCTGCCAATTAATCGTTCACGTGGTATATGATTTAGGAACGGATCCCACAATATGTTCTTTACATTTGTGTTTCTCACCTGGAAATTGAATATTTTAGGTTTTTATACATTTTTGTTTTATTTTTATCTTAGATTGTCGAATTAGAGACATTAGAAACTTGGTTGCTTTCACCAAACGAAAAGCACAATATGTTCAAGGATTGAAATATGTTGAAAATATTTAAAACACGGAGACACATGAAAACAGTTTGGTTGCAAAGTTTCTAAAATCTGGATCTTAATAAAATCTGAAAACTCCAATAGTTGATTTATTGAAACCAACAATTTATCGTTTTCAAGTTTATTTTTTGTGTGTCCTCCAGTTCTTTTGTACTGGAATAAAAATAATTGCAACTTTGACTACTGTTCGTAACTCCCAAGGCTTATGTATGTGGCCTGACTTGCATTTTTTTCTTTTTTTTTTTTTTAACACACACATATATAGTTAGAGCCTCGATTCTATATTGGCACTTCTTTTTTTTGTTTATTATTACTAAAAGTTGTATTTCATTTTTCTTTTCTTTAGATAAAAGTATGTCATTTTTTTGTTGATATTACTTCTAATCATTATTCACGGTAACTCCAAAAAAGGAAAAAACCAACAATATCCAATACAAACGAATATTCAGGGTACTAACTCATGTTATGTTATAAATTATTTTCTAATAGTAAGATTAAATCTCTTTTCTGAATTATACTATTAATGGGAGGCATTTCGAATAAAAATGGCATTTTTTTCTGGCTAAAGGGAATAATGACAATTTGTTGCTAATAACCTTCTTTTTTTTTCTTGAGACATTTGTACTTAGGAACTTTCATATGATGGGTAAATTATCAAATAAATTTGAAGAATCAAATCTAATAATTTTTTTTATAATAAAAAAGACGGAAAAGATCTCGGTGATAGATCACTTCCTAGAGTCACACTCATTTAGTTGGACTCCTAAAAATGACGTGAGACCTCAAATCTTTGTTCTTACACTCCTTAAATGAGAAAAAATCTTAGGGTGTGCTTCAGTGGATGGAATGGACCTTGGAATGATATGACCATTCCACTAAAAAACTCATTCTACTGTCTAGTTTGAAAAGTAGAAATCAAATTCTTATTCCAATAGAAACTCATTTCCATCAATTGCTTGAATTTTGTTTCCCTTATTTCTTCTAAAGAATTAGCTTTCTATTCTCCAAGTCATTAATAAATTAGGCATTATTTACCCTTTTGCCCACAAAAATAAGCTTCATTATTACATGCATTTAAGAAGTTTAATATTAGTAATATACATTATTTCACTTTTTACACACATAGAACTATTCATTTTTTCTAGATTTTCAATATGTAAGTATTGGTACTGTTATTACCAGCTGTCCACGTGTCTCTGAACTACCGACATTGTATCCACCAATTGTCCACGTATCCTTGTTATCCTGGAATGTCTTTAGCTTCAGGCTGAGACAGAGAGGCAGGAGTGGCCACCTGCAAAGACTCTCTGATGCTTAAGTCAGTGATTTATCCCTGAGACTAAACAACAAGGATTTAGTTTTTCTCTGTAAACGTTTTTTTTTTGTCTATCTCTCTTTAGGGAGGAAACAAGGCTTATATATATAATCCTGAAACTGGGAGCTTTATGCCTCTCAATCCCAGGATCGAGTACCTTTTCCATCATAACTTACTCTAGAAATCACGGGTCGTGGTTACCGTGACCTCCCTTGTATCGTCGCGGCCTATTTTCCGCCGTCCCCTACAACTTCAGCCTGTCGGGGGTGAGATTTTGACAAGCCGCCGTTCTGTCAAGACGACTTGCCCAATGTGCGTACCTACCCAAGATCATATTAAATGCTCTGTCTTGGTCTGGAGCAGTGAGTTGCTTCCCACGGTATTCTGGTGGAAGACCCATGAGGCTTCCACCCCCAGCTGTTGAGGTCAGAATCCATCCAGGGTCTGGGATGGGTTCGGCCCTAGCCTCGGACAGCCCATGGGCCTATGCGGTACCACGTGCGACTCGCGTGGCTTTTAATCGATCACTCTGGACACGTGTCGGATGGTGTGCCCTGCTTGTGACCTGTTCTGCCCCTTAATCATCCAGGTGGTGTATGATTTACGAACGGGTCCCACAGTAAATATATTTATATTACCTTTTATGATTCAGTTACTCGCAGGCATTTAAATCTAATTTGCCAATTCTTTTTATCATTTACCAAATTGAAAATAACTTTTTAAAGTTTATATTTATTTGATATTTCAAATTAGTTGTACATTAAGTTGTTAATTTAAATGTTAATTTGAAATAATAACTTTTAAATCAACTAAATTTTAATAGTTGAAAAATATATAAGATTCACAAAAAGGATATTTCTTATTCGATTTCATTCCACTGGCTAATTAAACATAGTAATTCTTATTCTACTAATGATTTTAATTTTCTATCAAACAATAGAATGCAATTCACATTTCTATTCTAATTCTACTCCATTACAATTTTTATTATGATTTTGATTTCATTCTACGAATCAAATAACACCTTAAGGTAGAGTGCCTTGTCACTTCGACCACCTGGTTATTAGGAGTTCAAATATAGTAGTTATTATAGAATCATTACTTCTTTCATTTTCTTTTCGGAACTAATTGTCTTTTTTCTTAGCACATAATTGACAAAATTTCTTCCATTAAATTAATTGACAAATTTCTCAAATGCAAAAAAAAAAAAAAAAAAAGAAAGAAAGAAAAGAAAAAGACAAAATCTGCTCTGTGTAAAAGGATTCAAAGAAAAAACAAAAAAGATGACTCCTTACCAAAAAATATTTCAAGAATAGGAAACAAAAAATGGAATGATTATATCTACATAAGATAACTTTATATAATAATTTTATAAATTCACTATTTAATTCTGTCGATATATATATATATATAAATATATACCAAATTTAGCAAAATAGTTGTAATAATGTATCTACACTACGAAAACAAGATGGCAAATGGAGAATCGGACAGTTCTCCCAACTGTCAACATACACCATTTTTGTGTAATATATCAAAATGCCTTAAAGTTCTTCAAGAATGCTAGCTGTACCAAAGGACTGTCTTTATGTGCCTTTTAACAAAATGGAAAACTAGGTGCGAGTTGCACTTCATGAAGTTAAAAAAATGAATCTATTTTGTCTTAGTTCTACTTCATCTTATACAGCTTGCAATTAACTACCTCCATGGAAATTTGGGGAAGGAATATCCAAGTACAGTTGGAGTTGTAGAACTTGGAGGTGGATTAGCTGAAATGGCTTATGCTATCTCTGAAACAGCTTATTCAAATGTACCAATTGTTGAAAATAACTTGTTTAAACCCATAAGAAGTGTTTTAGGCCGATCAACATAAGGCCCAATAAGTTGGAGTTAGCCCAAGTGCAAAGCTCATTAAAGAAAAAAAGCCCAAGTCCAAATTAAAGAAGCCTTCCACCTCGAATCTTCTAGTGTTAACTAGATATTAGCTTTTTACATGTGAATTATTTGATTACTTAGATTATTATTAGAAGTGTGTAGAAGAAAATATGTGTGGCTTAAGAATTTTTGTAATTATTTATTTGTGTGATTCTTATTATTTTTCATGTAGTATAAATACCCATCCCTATTTGAGTTCAAAGCATCAAGTAAGAAGCAAAGCTTCTAAGAGTGAACAGAAGAGAGAAAGTAGCATAGCGTCTAGTGAGTGAGTGAGTATGAAGAATGAAGTTGAGAATTTTCTCTTGTAAAAGTATTTGAGTGAATAATAAAATTTGTTTTATTTTCCAACAAAGTGGCATCAGAGCGAGATTGTGAGTTCTCATGAAATTCTAAGTATGCTCTGTGGTTGCAGTTTTGACTGATCTTCCACATCTGAAAAGAATTCTTGAGATTGAGAGTATTATCTATTTGTTCCAAACATACTACTATTACATATTAAATCGAAGAGCTCGATGAGACGAAAACATTGCCGCAAAAATCAGCCCAATCAGAGTCTAAACGACTCTGAATGAGTTGTCGGAAGTTTATTGCCATAACTGAGTCAACTCACCGAGTTAAGCTGAGTTAGAGCCGTTTGACCAAGTCATCATAGCTATTGACTGAGCTATTAGAGCTGTTGATCAAGCCGTCAGAGCCATTGGATCGCGCCGTTGACTACACTGTCGGAGCCATTGACCACACTGTTGACCTGACTGCTGACTGTTGTCTTAGCATTGACTTTGACCGTTAACTTTGACCAAGTTGATATTCAAGTCAATCTTAAGGTTTTCGGACATTCCGGATCAATCTATACAGTCGAAATTTCCAAAAACTTATTCTGTTAAGAGTTATGGCTATTGGCAGTTTAGCATCTGTTCAAGTTCCACCTCTTCAAGGTAGCAACTTTGATAATTGGATGATCAAAATGAAAGTCCTCCTTGGAGTATATGATGTTTGGGAAGTAGTGGAGAAAGGCTACGAAGAGCCAAGAGATGAGGTAATACTATCCTCAACATAGAAGGATAGTTTAAAAGTTTCAAGAAAGAGAGACAAAAAAGTTCTCTTCCTCATCTACTAGGCTTTAGATGACGGCGGGTTTGAGAAAATCTCAAGTGCAACCTCTGTTAAGGAAGCATGGGAGAAGCTTCAAATTTCATATAAGAGAGAAGAAAAGGTTAAAAAGGTCTATCTTCAAACTCTAAGAGGAGAGTTTGATTTACTACACATGACAGAGACAGTCAGTTTCTGACTATTTTTTAAGAGTTTTAGCTATTTCCAATCAAATGAAGCAAAATGGTGAGAAACTTGAAAATTTTACGATCATGGAAAAGATTTTCGATCGTTAGACACAAAGTTCGAGAATATTGTTACTGTCATCAAAGAAACTAAAGATTTGGGAGCCATGATGATAGAACAACTCTTAGGTTCTTTACAAGCTCATGAGGAAAAGAAAAAGAAGAAGCCAAAATTTAAGGAGCAGCTTCTCAAGACAGAACTTACAGGGAAAGAAGATAGCCAACGTAACGAAAGAAGTCGACATGGTCGTGGTAGAAGACAAGCCCGAGGACAAAGACATGGTACAAGTCGAGGTCGTAGACGAGGTTGGAATTCCAACAACCACAATTATCATATCAGTAATTTCAAAAGAGGAGAAAGCTCTACAAGAGGTCATGGTAGAGGTCCAATGAACTCAAGGCTTGAGAAGTCTCAAGTTGAATGTTTCAATTGTCACAAATTTGGCTATTATGCTAGAGAGTGTATAGCACCTAATAGCAGAATTGAAGAGAAAGTCAATTACGTTGAAGAGAAAAGGGAAGAAAATGGCACCGTGCTACTAGCATATAACAACGAAGGACAAGATAACACATGGTATCTTGACACCGATGCTAGCAATCATATGTGTGGGCGTTGATCAATGTTCATAGAGCTTGATGAATCAATTAGTGGGAGTGTTTCTTTTGGTGATGATTCAAAAGTAGCGATAAAAGGAAAAAGTAAAATTCTTATCTGCTTGAAAAATGGGGGGCATCAATTTATTTCAAATGTTTATTATGTACCCACAATGAAAACAAACATCTTGAGTTTGGAACAACTCTTAGAGAAAGACTATGATATTCACTTGAAAGATTATAGTCTTTCTATAAGAGATAACAACATGAACTTGATTGTCAAGGTGCCTATGTCAAGAAATAGAATGTTCTTATTAAACATTCAAAATGATATGGAAAAATGTCTGAAAGTATGTTACAAGGATTCATCATAGCTATGGCATTTGAGATTCAGGCATCTCAACTTTGGAGGACTAGAGTTACTATCCAAGAAAGAAATAGTGAGAGTTTTGCCATGCATCAATCATCCTGATTAGCTTTGTAAAGGATGCTTACTTGAAAAGCAATTCAGGAAAAGTTTTCCAAAAGAGTTGAATTCAAAAGTCTAGAAGCCATTAGAGCTCATGCATACAAATGTGTGTGGTCATATCAAACTAAGTTCTTTCGGTAAGAGCAATTACTTCTTGCTCTTTACTGATGATTTCTCAAGAAAGACTTGGGTTTATTTCTTGAAGAAAAAATCAGAAGTCTTTGAAGCTTTCAAGAAGTTCAAGGATGCTGTAGAGAAGGAAAGCGGTCTTCAGATCAAAGCCTTGAAATCTGATAGAAGAGGAGAATTCACTTCAAAAGAGTTCCTAGAATTCTGCGAAGCAAATGAAATTCGACAACCTTTAATCGTTCCAAGATCCCCTCAACAAAATGGTGTGGCAGAAAGGAAGAACCAGACCATCCTCAACATAGCTCGAATTATGCTGAAAAGTAAGAGATTACCCAAAGAGTTCTGGGCAGAAGCTGTTGCATGTGCAGTTTACTTGTCCAATCGATCTCCAACAAGAAGTGTGTGGGGAAAGACACTACAAGAAGCATGGAGCGGAAGGAAGCCTGGGATCTCCCACTTGAGAGTCTTTGGAAGCATAGCCCATGTGCATGTGCCAGATGAATATAGAACCAAGCTTAATGATAAAAGTGAGAAGTTCATTTTCATCGGCTACGACACCAACTCTAAAGGATATAAGTTGTACAATCCTAACAATGGAAAAGTAATCATTAGTCGAGATGTAATATTCGATGAAGAAGGTGAACGGGACTTTGGTTTTCAAACAAATGATTACAATTTCTTTCTACATTTTGAAGATATGGAAACACTAGTAGAACAGGCAAGAGAAATCCATCAGAAGGCTGTTACTCCACCTTCCTCACCAACATTATCCACTCATAAAGATTCACCTCCATCTTTCTTAACTGAGAGGTATGAAGAACGTATAAGAAGTCTTGAAGATCTATATGAAGTGACTGATAAACTCAAAAATCTCACTCTATTTTGCCTATTTGCTGATTGTGAACCGGTGAACTTCCAAGAGGCTGTACAAGATGAAAAATGGAGGAATGCGATGGATGAAGAAGTCAAAGCAATAGAGACAAATGACACTTAGGAACTATCCACTCTTCCTAAAGGTCATAAAGCTATCGGTGTAAAATGGGTATACAAGGTGAAGAAGAATGCCAATGAAGAGGTAGAAAGATACAAAGAAAGGCTAGTCGCGAAAGGTTATAGTCAAAGAGACGGCATTGACTATGACGAGGTATTCATTCATGTGGCACGATTAGAAACTATAAGACCAATTATTTCTCTTGCTGCTCATAACAAATGGAAGATTCATCGGCTGAATGTAAAGTTTGCATTTCTGAATAGAGTTCTTGAAGAAGAAGTCTATATCGAACAACCATTGGATTATGAGATGAAAGGGCATAAAGATATAGTTTTGAAGCTAAAAAAAGCTTTTTACGGTCTAAAGCAAGCACTAAGAGCATGGAACAGCCGAATTGATAAATATTTCCAAGAGAATAGATTCATTAAATACCCTTTATGAAAATTCTCTCTATGTTAAGACTAAATATAGAGATATTCTGGTCATATTCTTGTACATGAATAATCTCATATTCACTGGAAGTAATCCAAGGAAGTTTGATGAATTCAATAGAGTAATGACACATGAGTTTGAAGTGGTAGACATCGAACTTATGGTATACTACCTCGGCATAGAAGTCAAACAAAAGGAAAAAGGCATCTTTATCTCTCAAGAAAGCTATACAAAGGAGATTTTGAAGAAGTTCAATATAGATGATTGCAAGCCGATAAGTATACCAGTGGAGTGCAGAATAAAATTATTCAAAGATGATGAAGCAGAAAAGGTGGATCCAATACTCTTCAAGAGCCTTGTTGGATGCCTTCGGTACTTGACATGTACAAGGCCCGATATTCTCTATGCAACTGGACTAGTGAGTCGTTATATGGAAACTCCAACTACTACTCACTTCAAAACTGCAAATAAAATTTTCCGTTACCTAAAAGGTACGATCAATCTTGGCTTGTTCTATTCAGTTTCTTATGATTACAAACTCGATAGTTATAGTGATAGTGATTGGGTTAGAGATACTGATGATCGAAAAAGCACAACTGGTTTTGTGTTTTTCATGGGAGAAAATGCCTTCACCTAGGTATCCAAGAAACAACTGATTGTCACCCTTTCAACATGCGAAGCTGAGTACATAGCTGCTACATCATGTGTTAGTCATACAATTTGGCTAAGAAGGTTGTTGAAAGAGTTAAACATGCCTAAAAAAGAGCCAACAAAGATTTGTATCGACAATAAGTCAGCAATAGTTTTGGCTAAAAATCCAGTCTTTCATGACCCGAAGCAAGCATATCGACACTCGCTATCATTACATAAGAGAATGTGTTGCAAACAAAGAAGTACAATTGGAGTATGTGAGATCACATAATCAGATTGCTGATATTTTCACCAAGCCACTCAAGTTTGAAGACTTCGTAAGATTAAGAAACTTGCTTGGTATTATAAAACAAGTTTAAGAGAGGGTGTTGAAAATAAACTTGTTTAAGCCCATAAGAAGTGTTTTAGGCCCATCAACATAAGGCCCAATAAGTTGGAGTTAGCCCAAATACAAAGCTCATAAAAGAAAAAAGCCCAAGTCCAAATTAAAGAAGCCTTCCACCTAGAATCTTCTAGTGTTAACTAGATATTAGCTTTTTGCATGTGAATTATTTGATTACTTAAATTATTATTAGAAGTGTGTAATAGAAAATATGTGTAGCTTAAGAATTTTTGTGATTGTTTATTTATGTGGCTCTCATTATTTCTTAAGTAGTATAAATACCCCTCCCCATTTGAGTTCTAAGCATCAAGTAAGAAGCAAAGTTTCTAAGAGTTTAAAGAAGAGAGAAAGAAGCATAACTTCTAGTGAGTGAGTGAGCTTGAAGAGTGAAGTTGAGAATTTTCTCTTGTAAAAATATTTGAGTGAATAATAAAGTTTGTTTTACTTTCCAACACCAACTCCATCAGATGGAGATGACTATGTGAAACAAACCTATTTTAATGGACCTGAATATTTTCTCTATGTTCACAGGTTTGTTTCTTTCTTTTAAGTTAAATTGATGCCATGGTTCTTAGCTTGGATGATTTTTGGTACATTACCAGTATTTTCTATTATGTTACACTTTCCTTTGCTTCTCCAGTTTTTGAAATAAAAATGGATCTGTTCAATTGTGTCCAAAAGTTCTTTTTCTGTAATAGTTTCCGTTGTTTATTTTTCATTTTAGTCATAGAACTCTATATAGCCTAGTCTAATATGGCCATTGAATCTTCTATACAGTTACTTGGGTTATGGCTTACTAGGCTCGAGCAGGGCTTTTAAACATTACTGGAGATTCTGGAAGCCCTTACATTTTAGGTGGCTATAATGGTATGTCGAGTTCCACCATCTTCAAATTGACTGACATTGTTCTGTCATTATTAATGTCAATCTCTTACTCATCTCATGTTAAATAAACCATCTAGCTTCTGTAATTTACTTTCAGATGCTGCATTTATCGCTTTCTCAGAAGATTGTGACATGTACAGATATATTATAGAAGCCATATGGTCATGATTATCGCTTCCGTAGAATTTATGATTTTGTGCTACCTTCATTGCTTTTCAAAAATTATAACAACCGATCAAAAGAAAGGTAATGGTTTACAAAAGTGATGATTGAACAAAGTGTTATCATGTAAAGATTCATGTAAGGCATAAGAATATGAAAAAATGCGGACATGATTGTTAGAAATAAACTTCTTTGTGACTTATTAGGCTATAGTTTAGTTATTTGGTCTTGTGTTGTGAGTTAGGCTTGTTTTGGTGTGTGTGTCTAATAGCCCATAGTTTAATATCTAAGTTTCTAGAATATTCTTGTATTTTCTAGATTGTATAATTAATTAGGTAGTTGGAGATTACATGGAATATCTAAAATCATCCTTGGAGTAGTATAAATATAATGCTCCTCCCTCTATTAGTATCAAGCAAAAGAGAAACAATTCAAGTAGTAATACAAGTTCTCTTCCACCAAAATTCTCTCTAGTTGCTTCCTTAGCCTTTCTAGCCTTAAAAATCTCCTATTTCCAACAAAGTGGTATTAGGGCAAGGAGTTCTCTTGAAATTCTAAGTATGCTCTGTGGTAGCACATCAAAAAAGAATTCTTGAGATTGAGAGTATAAGCCATTTGTTCCAAACATACTACTATTATATATCAAATTCAAGAGCTCGACGAGACGAACACGCTGCCGTAAGAATCAGCCCAATCAGAGTTTGAACGAGTCATCGGAAGCTTACTACCACAAACTGAGTCAACTCACTGAATTGAGCTGAGTCAGAACCGTTTGATCGAGCCGAGCCATTGACCAAGCCATCAAATTCGTTTGACCGTGTCGTTGACTAAGCCGTTGGAGTTGTTGACTGCGTTGATCGTTGGCTGAGTGTTGACTTTGACAGTTGACTTTGACCAAGTCGATATTCAAGTCAATCTTAAGGTTTTCGGACGTTCTTGATCAATCCATATAGTCGAAATTTCCAAAAACTTATTCTGTTAAGAGTTATGGCTACCGGCAGTTTAGCATCTCTTCAAGCTCTACCACTCTATGGCAACAACTTTGATAATTAGACTATCAAAATGAAGGTCCTCCTTGGAGCACATGATGTTTGGGATATAGTGGAGAAAGGCTATGAAGAGCCAAGAGATGAGACAACACTATCCTCAACACAAAAGGATAGTTTAAAAGACTCAAGAAAGAGAGACAAAAAGGCTCTCTTCCTCATCTACCAAGCCTTAGATGACGACGGATCTGAGAAAATCTCAAGTGCAACTTCTGCTAATGAAGCATGGGAGAAACTTCATCATACAAGGGAGAAGAAAAGGTCAAAAAGTTCCACCTTTAAACTCTAAGAAGAGAGTTTGATTTATTACACATGACAGAGACTGAGTTAGTTTCTAACTACTTTTCTAGAGTTCTAACCATTTCAATCAAATGAAGAGAAATGGTAAGAAACTAGAAAATGTTACGATCATGGAAAAGATTCTTCGATCGTTAGATCCAAAATTCGAAAATATTGTTATTATCATTAAAGAAACTAAAAACTTAGGAGCCATGATGATAGAACAACTCTTAGGTTCCTTGCAAGCCTACGAAGAAAAGAAAAAGAAGATGAAAAATTTTAATGAGCAGCTCCTTAAGGCTCAACTCTAAGAGAAAGAAGAAAATTCTGGCAATGGAAGAGGTTGTGGCCAAGGAAGAGGTCGCGAATGTGGAAGAGGAGGATGAGGATACTTCAACAACAATTATAAAAATGAAGATAGATGAGAAAATTTGACAAGAGGTCGTCGAAGAGGTAACCCACAGCATTGGCATGACAAGTCCGAAATCAAGTGTCACAACTGTCAGAGATATGGTCATTATGCTTTTGAATGTAGAGCTCCAAAGAAGGTGCAAGAAAGAGCCGACTATGCCGAAGATAAAAGACAAGAGAAAGATATGTTATTGTTAGCATGCAAGGACACCAATGGGTGCCAAGAAAATATATGGTATCTTGACAGCAGAGCAAGCAATCATATGTGTGGAAGAAGAGATATGTTCATAGAGCTTGATGAGTTTGAGGCTGATGAGTTTGTGACTGGGAATATTTTATTTAGAGATGATTCCAAGGCAACAGTAAAGGACAAAGGTAAAATTCTCATACACTTGAGAAATAGAGAACATCAGTTTATTCCAAACATTTACTATGTGCCTAACATGAAGAGTAATATCTTGAGTCTTGGCCAACTCTTAGGGAAAGGTTATGATATTCGCATGAAAGAAAATAGTCTTTCTTTAAGAGACAATAGAAACAAGTTAATCACCAAAGTACCAATGACAAGAAATAGAATGTTCTTGTTACACATTCAAAATGATGTAACAAAATGTCTCAAGGCTTGCTACAAAGATTCATCATGGCTTTGGCACCTAAGGTTTGGACATCTCAATTTTGGCAGCCTAGAATTATTAGCAAAGAAGGAGATGGTTCAAGGTCTACCGTTCATTAGTTAACCAAACCAATTATATGAAGGATGCTTATTGGGAAAGCAATTCAGAAGAAGCTTTCCAAGAGAATCGAGTTCCCGAGCTCATAAACCGCTTGAGCTCATACCAACCGACGTGTGTGGTCTAATAAGACCAAGCTCTCTCGGAAAGAGTAACTACTTTTTCCTCTTTATCAATGATTTTTTAAGAAAGACCTTGGTGTATTTCTTGAAAGAGAAATCAGAAGTGTTCGAAAAATTCAAGAAGTTCAAGGCACTTGTTGAAAAGGAAACTGGTCAAAGTATCAAAGCAATGAGATCTGATAGAGGAAGAGAATTCATATCCCACGAGTTTCAGAAGTATTATGAAGACAACGGCATCTATCATCCTTTAACAGTACCAAGATCTCCCCAACAGAATAGTGTCGTAGAAAGAAAGAATAGATCAATCTTAGACACAACCAGAAGCATGCTCTAGAGCAAAGGAATGCCAAAGGAGTTTTGGGCTAAAGCTGTAGCTTGTGTAGGTTACCTATCAAATCGCACTCTAACAAGAAGCGTATGGAGAAGGATGCCACAAAAAGCTTGGAGAGGAAGAAAGCCTGGAATCTCCCACCTAAAAGTATTTGGAAGCATAGCTTATGCTCACGTGCCTAATGAAAGGAGAACAAAACTCGACGATAAAAGTGAAAAGTTTGTCTTCATCGGGTATGACTCTAACTCAAAAGGCTACAAGCTCTATAATCCAAGCAATGGCAAGACTATTATTAATTGTGATGTGAAGTTTGACGAAGAAAGTACCTGGGAATGGCACACATAAGAGCGAAATTATGACTTCCTACCATACATTGAAGAAGAAAGCGAGCAACAAAGAATGAAGTAAGAGAAGAACTACAAGAGCCTGTTACCCCACCTACTTCACCAATGGCAAGTACTCATCAAGAAACAATACTAGGATTGTCTTTAAGCAGTAGTTCAAGTGAAAAGATACCAAGATTAAGGAGCTTACAAGAGATATATGAGGTGACTGAGAATCAAAATGACCTGACTATCTTTTGCCTCCTTGCTGATTGTGAACAATTAAGCTTTGATGAAGCTACACAAAGTAAAGAGTGACAAGATGCGATGGATGAAAAATTAAAGCGATCACAAAGAATGATACATAGGAGCTTACTACACTTCCAAAAGAGCACAAAGCAATCGGCGTGAAATGGGTTTACAAAGCTAAAAAGAATGCTAAAGGAGAAGTGGAGAGATATAAGGCAAGATTGGTCGCGAAGGGATACAGTTAAAGACATGGCATAGACTATGATGAGGTATTTGCTCCTATAACACATCTAAAAACGGTACAATTGATCATCTCATTGGCTGCACAAAATAAATGGAAAATTCATCAAATAGATGTCAAATCTACTTTCTTAAATGGAGTCCTTGAAGAGGAAGTCTATATAAAGCAACCATCTAGGTGTGAGCTTAAGGGACAAGAAGATAAGGTCCTAAAATTGAAGAAGGCCTTTTATGGGTTAAAGCAAGCACCAAGAGCATGGAATAGCCGCATCGATAAGTATTTCCAAGATAACAACTTCATTAAATGTCCTTATGAGCATGCGTTGTACATCAACGTAAAAGATAGAGATATCCTGATTGTGTGCCTCTATGTCAATGATCTGGTCTTCACGGGAAGTAATCCATCCATGTTCGAAGAGTTTAAGAAAGTAGTGACAAAGGAGTTCGAGATGACTGACATCATACTCATGTGTTACTATCTTGGCATAGAAGTGAAGCAAAAAGAAGATGGGATTTTCATTTCGCAAGAAGGCTATACTAAGAAGATCAATAAGAAGTTCAAGATGAATGATTGCAAGGCTATCAATATACCGATCGAATGTGGAGTTAAGCTATCAAAGCATGATAAAGGAGAAAAAGTGGATCCAACACTCTACTAGAGCTTAGTTGGAAGTTTTCGCTACCTGACTTGCACAAGACCTGACATTCTCTATGCTGTGAGCCTGGTCAGTCGTTACATGAAATCTCCAATAATTACTCACTTGAAAGTTGCCAAAAGAATCCTTCGATATATTAAAGGTACAACTAACTTTGGCTTATGATATTCATCATCTAATTACTTTAATCTTGTGGATTATAGTGACAATGATTGGAGTGAAGACTTAGATGATCAAAAGAGTACAAGTAGTTTTATATTCTCCATAGGAGACACTGCTTTCACATGGATGTCTAAGAAGCAACCAATCGTCACACTTTCAAGTTCTGAAGCAAAATATGTTGCAGCTATATCATGTGTCTGTCATACGATTTGGCTAAGAAATTTGTTGAAAAAACTATGTATTTTGCAGAATGAACCTACTGAGATCTTTATTGACAATAAATCAGTAATTACTTTTGCAAAGAATCCAGTCTTCCATCATAGAAGCAAGCACATCGATACCCGCTACCATTATATAAGGGAATGTGTTGCAAGAAAGAATGTGCAACTGAAGTGTGTGAAGACTCAAGACCAAGTAGCAGATATTTTCACCAAACCACTCAAGTATGAAGATTTTCTTAAGTTGAGAAATTTAGTAGGTGTCACAAATCAAGTTTAACTTCTTTGTGACCCATTGGACCATAGTTTAATTATTTGGGCTTGTGTTGTGAGTTAGGCTTATTTTGGTATATGTGTTTAATAGCCTATAGTTTAATATCTAAGTTTCTAAAGTATTCTTGTTTTTGCTATATTGTATAATTAATTAAGTGGTTGGAGGTTACATAGAGCATCTAGAATTATTCTTAGAGTAGTATAAATAGAGTGCACCTCCCCCTATTTTGTATCAAGCAAAAAAGAAATAATTCAAGTAGTAATACAAGTTCTTCTCTTCTACCAAAATTTTCTCTAGTTTCTTCCTTAGTCTTTCTAGCCTTAAAAATCTCGTATTTCCAATAACGATGGCATAGAATCAGGTGGCTTTGTAATCAACATATTTTAACATTTTCAGAGACCAACTGATTAGTTGCATCTATAAATTTTATTCTATAACTAAATATATCTTTTAAAATATTATTTTTCTTTTTCCTGTTTTCAAGTTCAGTATTATTAGATGCCAAGAGATTAAAGCAAAAAATAAAGAAAAGAAAACATTGCAATATTGCAATCACTAAGAGATGTTCTTTGGATTCATTCCAAGATTACCATGTCTTCTTGTTCTTTGCAAAGAAAATGGAGTCATTATACTGGTTTTTCTTTCTCATCTTAAATTTGAATTTCAGGGTCTTATGTATACAGCGAAATTACTTATAACGCGTCAGCCTCCTTATCTGGCTCAAGTGTCGATGAATGCAGAAACATAGCTGACAAGGCTCTTAAAATAAGTGAAACATGTGCATACTTGAACTGTACATTTGCTGGGATATGGAATGGAGGAGGAGGGGATGGAGTAAGTAATCTTTATGTTGGTTTGTTCTTCTTCGACAGGCCCGGTTAGGTACTTTTCTCGGTGATTTTTATTGCTCCTGTGTTAAAAGAGTTAAACTTTCGTTTGTATGTGACTGGATGGTTGAACTAACCCACATAATGTGCATATGCAGGTTGGTTTTGTTAATGCCAGTGATCACATTACCAAAGCTTATCCTTCGGATTTTGAAGTTGCAGCTAAGCTTGCTTGCCAAACCAAATTCGAAGATGCGGCATCTGTATTTCCTAGCGTTGATGAGTCTGACTTGCCATACATTTGTTTGGACCTTGTTTACCAGTACTCATTGCTTGTCGATGGTTTTGGTAAGTTTCCCTTACATTTTCAGTTAAGGAAGTTCAAAACACGTCTTTTAAGTTCAAACTTTTTTGTTACTATTTGTTAAACAGGTCTGGACCCCGCGCAAGAGATTACGTTGGTGAAGAAAATTAAATATCAGGATGGTTGGGTTGAAGCAGCATGGCCATTAGGCAGTGCCATAGAAGCCGTCTCATCGTCATCATCAAGTGCTGAACTTTGATCATCATCCTGCTTAATTAGCATCGATCGGTCTATGAGCCGAGCAAGATGCAAATGTCGGCCTCTGAATGTTGGTATCAGATTGATGTAGTACATTTGTGTTAGTTAATTAAAGATATTACCTAGTGTAGTTGCATCGATTCTACATAATACAATAAAATTATTCAGAGGTATTTCATAGATTCTCTCTTGTTTCTCTTCTCTAACTCATTGAAAGAGCTTAAACTTAGATCTCTTCCTCTCTTCTGCTGCGTCACAGATTGAATTATTGGGAAATGGATTTTGGTATAAGGTTTGAAATAATGGTAGAATTAGATGCATTTTTTGTCTTACATTTGTAGTTTAGTCCAATTTGTTGCGCAGTTGAGAACTAATTTTTGGTTCATTTCTTTCTTGTTTTTGTGGCTGGTACGTGTTAGGTTTTAGGAATTAATATTTGGCATCTTATGATCTTTTGCATTGTAATAATCAATCAAAATCTTTTTATGTTTATTCTTTCATATGTATTTTACCTCATTTGTATTACCTCTAATCTATTGGGTGTCGCACTGGTTGCCAAATTGTTCGGACATTGACCTTCTTCTAAAGAACTTAAGTTCTTAAAAGTGTGTGATCAGTAGTTTAATCTGTTGTGTTAGTAGACGTTGTGATAAATCTCATTTTCGTCCTTAGTTTAGTTTTGTTACTGATAGGTAGGGCCGGTAATTTTCTACGCGACACTACGATATGACACGAAAACGACACGAAATAGACAGATTTGGGTGACCCATTACTTTTTCTATTTTATGTTATGTGGCCTACTTCTCGATCATCACCCAAGGCCAAAAGCTTGATTGCTAGTGTATGAAGGCTTCGTTCAGTATGCAGGATAGGATATAATAGGATTGGATTATTATAGTCCGGTATGTTACTTTTTATTAAGATAGGATTAACACGTATGTTTCATAGTTTTAACTAAGTAACAATTTTGAGGTTTGATTAATTAGAAATATACCACTTTTAAAAATAAATTAAGTAAAATACTATTTTTAAAACTTAATTTTATAAAATATCATTTTTAAAAACTTATTTACAAAAGTACAACTTTATTTTGAAAAATACTATTTTGAAAATACCACTTTTAAGACTTAATTTTGGGAAAATAACCCTTTTTATAAAATTATTTGCAAAAATACAGCTCCTAAAAAAATATTTCAAAAATTACCATGTCTAGTTTTACTATTTTAAAAGCTAATTTTGAAAGTACCATTTTTATAGTTTAATTTCGAAAGTACCATTTTGTACTACTTCAAAAATATTCAATTATTTTTAATCAAATTACTAATCTCTCTCAATCCCAAATTTTCAAGAGGATAAGATAATCCCTTTCTGCAGTATTATTTGTGGAGTGGATTATTTTAATTCAATCTAATCTCTCTCATATAAATACACCAAACATTAAAATAATTTATTCCAATCTAATCTCATCCTTATCCTACATTCTAAATATGGCCAAAAAGTATAAAATGTAGCAAATTAGATTCACACGCACACACACTTGGAAGTTGACTAGGTTATATTTTACACACAAATCAAGTATTCTCTAAATTTAAATAAATATAAGTTCTAAAACATTGTTTTGTTTTAATGTTATTTTGTATTTTTATTGTACAAAATAAGAAATTAAGACTTAGTGTATATTTAGCATCAAAAAGGAGAAGTTTATGAAGCTATCAATAATCGAAATGAGGCTCAGAGCATCAAAGAGAGCTACAAAGCTCAATTGGACCAGCAGCTAAGTGTTACAGTGCCCAAAAAGAGTACAGCAGTACCTCAGCACTAGAGACACTAGTGCTGGCACTAGTGTCTCTAGTGCTGAGGTGCCAAAAATAAACACTATGGCGCCAGTTCATTTTTCAGCACGTGCAGAAGCCATGTTTTCTCTAATTTGCAGTCACATGTCCACGCTTTTAGCCAACTTTAAGGGATATGTTTGGCCCTTGATCTAAAACCAATGGAAGGTTAGATTTTTTCCTTTCTTAGGTCACCTTAGTATTCTTTAAATGTACACTTTAGCCTCTATTTTAAGAGGTGGAGAGTTGGAAGAGAAGACACACCTTTGAGAGCTAAAATCCTAGAAAGAGAGAACTTTGGAGTTGAAATTTACAGAGGATGCTTGAGAGAAATACTTGAAGAATTGAAGGCTTGAAGTTCTACCTCTACAAAAGAGTTTTCTCTTCCTCTTTCATACCCTAATCTTATTTGAATTTTGTATTGGACATATTGTATAATTTGTTTAGAATTTTAAAATTCTTTATGTGATTAGCCTTGGATTCTACTATGTTTAGATTGATTCTCTATCTTAGGATTTGATGTACTCTTTTTATACTTTGTTTTGCATGTTTTGTTAATTTTTGACTTATTTTCTATTGTCAATTCATTTATTTATCTTTTTTCTTATTACCTCTAATTTATATAGCTAATGAATTAGTTGAACCTAGGTTATGATTTTTATACTTAAGAGAGTTTGATTTTATAAACTAGAATTAAGAAATATAGTTTAGGTTGTTATGAGATCGAGAGGAAATTAACACCAAGATAATCAAATTAGGAAGTTCTTAAGGGCAAAAACTTAATGATACTTAGACAACCAGGTTAGATAGAAATATCAACTTGGGTACGTAAGCATATTATCTCATCCGGCACTCGAGAGAGGAAACAAGATTAGATTAGATCCCTTGATTAGTGAATCTAGTTGAATTAGTCTAATAATTGCTTAATTTGACGAATTTAGGAATAATTAGAGGAAATCATATCTTTTGTACTTTAGTGCGTAGTAATTTTCGTACTTTATTTACGCTTTATTCTTTTTATCTTTATTTTTATTTATTTTATTTTAAATTCATTTAGTTTTAATGCCTAGATAAAATTAGACTATGATAATTTTGGTACTTAACAACTAATCTAAAATCCAATCTCTGTAGATCGATACTTCTTGCTGCTATACTAATTAATTCTAGGTTTTACTAGACTTGCTAGATTAATTAATAGGAGGTGATTATAAATATTAATTTAGTATTGGGCGTTTATTTCAAATGACTAAATGTTTTTTCACTATTACCAAATTTTGGCGTCGTTACTGAGGATTGGCATTTTTAAATTGTTGTTAATATCGAAAGTAAGTAGCTTGATTTTATTTTCTTTAAGTTTATTTTGTGAGGTACTTAGAGATAGTAGATTGACAAGTCATCTTGCGATTTGCTCAATAAGGCCACGAGCCGTTTCATTGTGCATGGTGGAGATACAAAGAGTTGCTCACGATATTTCCTCATCATGGCTTCTCTCAGGACTACAAATCTTTCTCGAAAACTCATTGCCCGCAATAAGAATGTGGATAGAAAGAGGAGATAGTACTACCAATTTCTATCAATTATTTGCCAATAAAGCCTACTAGTTCTTGGAATACATGGTCGATTTTGATTTTTAGAGTCAGAATTATCCAAAAAACCACCTCGATTCAGGTGATAATTCCACCATTTCAGTGCCATACTTTGACACTCCGCATCATCAAGTAGAGTCTTCTCTTGGCCTTGAAGATCTAGTTGCCCAATTTTCAGAGGAGATAAGGCTTTATATAGAGAAGTTAGAGAGAATGGAGATGGCGGCAAGAGACACACAAGTATATACAATTGTAAAAGCTATTGAGAGGAGACAAGCACAAGCAGGAAGATCTTTGGGTTGTTCGATGATGACTACTCAAGTGAGAAAGAGGTTCAAGATAATACCTACGAATCTCATTCTCTTGAGATCCAAGTTATCATGCCACTAGCTATCAAAGCTCCTATTTATGACGATCCTATGTGGCCAAAACCTCCTTCACTACCTCTAGCTTTGGTCATTGAAGCCCACCATGCACATGCACCAAAGCGGAATCAATTGAGCGTACATGCCAAATAGTGCCATACATTACCAAACTTGAGGATGTTCGAAACTAAGACCCATATGTCATACTGTACGACATGTAAAATGGGCGAAGGCCGTTTTTGACGAGCTTTCAATTTATACATAGTTAAGCATGAAGACGCGAGGTATGGAGGAATATCCCACTACCCTGAGTTAGAGCCACTATGCCCGGAGCACTGCCATTGCCACCATACTTGAAGGCGAGATGTCTTACCTCCTAGGTATATTTTCTTGCTCCCTTGTGCTTAATTGGATTGAATATTATTGATTGTGAGTTTGGGGGTGGGGACACTTGTTAGTTGATTATTTGTTGGCCCTTGGATTAGTTTATTTGTTGGTGGCCATGACTTTTCCTTCTATGATTAGTGTCTTTCATAAATAATTTTACTTGCTTTTCTTTAGTTATTTTGAATAAGCTGTGAGTTTTGATAAGATAAGATGACTTGATATTGATGATGAGTATAGTCACTTAGTACTGTTTAAGTGATTTAGAATGCAATTCATTGAATTATCTGTGTGCTTGATTCGTATTGGTTAAATTTCACTTTTGATTCTCTATATTTGAGCATTATGAATCATGATCGCTTGACTATTTTGAGCTTTAGAGAACACTTATGTGAATTACTTAGGCTTTGATATCTAATGAGCTCTAGAACCCATTTGAGTGATGCTTGAAGTGAAATCCTAAGTTAAGTGTCTTTGAAGAGAGGATTTAGGCATTTTTTTGGATCGTTTAAGTCTTTGAAGCTAACTCTTAAATTTTTTTTACCCCTAGGTAACCCTTCTTGAGCTGACTCAACCTTTTTCCTTCATCACCTTCACAAGTACATCCAAACTACTAAATTAATTCATGTCTCCTAAACTCATCACCAATAGGTATGATTGCATTGCACTCTTGCATGATTCATTGAGCGTAAATATAAGTTTAGGTTGTGCATGGAGAATTGTTAGTGGATTGGTTTGATATCATTTAAACAAAGGAGAGAATTGGTACAAATTGTGCATTACCTTCTATTCTTTTCAACATTAAGGACAATGTTGGTTTTGAGTTTGAGAGTAAGATTTATATTTCTCTTCTTTTTATCACAATTTTTATCTTGTTAAAAATTTTTTTTTTTAAAAAAGAGAAAAATATAAAAATATATATATATAGAAAAAAATAGAAAAATGAATAAAGGATTGTGGTTGATTTTGTGTTTTTGATGAATAAACTTATTGTGGGAAGAATTAAAGGGAGAAAAATAATACAATAGGGGATTTAATGAATGAATTTTCTTGGGAAATATGCAAGATCCTTGAGTTGTGAAATATGCTTAGGGTGATCGAAGCCGAAAATTACCCTTCTCATCTACCTTTTAACTCAATTGTATAATACAATCCTTGAAAGACCTTTTGATCTTTAATGACACTATAACCTATATTAGTGGAGAGAGGCTTGAAAAATGGGCTTATGATAGTCCTAAATTGCATTATCTAGAGATAACTTATAGTCTCCTAAGCACATAAATTTATCCGGAGTTCATTTGGTTAAGTGAGATTGATTATGCCTACACTTTCACAAGAGTGTCTTGACTGGAATAAAACTGATGCTTGATGTTGAAATTCTAGATTCTTTCAATGGTTGCCTTTCATTTGGACTTAAAGCATTTTGGGACTTCGGAAAAACTTGCATGGTCATTGATTCGATGCAAAGCTCACACTTTGTTATTTGAGTTTTTAGTACTTGATTTGTATATGTTTTTTTCTTTCTTTGTTTTACTTGAGGACAAGCAAACATTTGAATTTGGAGGTATTTGATGAGTGTGTCTTTTAATCACAAATCAAATATTCTCTAAGTTCAAATAATTATAAGTTCTCAAGTATTTATGTTGTTTTATATTTTTATTACAGAAAATAAGAGATTGAGGTTTAGTGTATATTTAGCATTAAAAAAGAGAAGTCTATGAAGCCATTAATAGTCAAACGAATCTCGAAGCATCGAAGAGAGCTAAAAAGCTTAATTGGATCAGCAACTAGGCACCGCGGTGCCCAAAAAGGGCACTACAGTACCTCAGCTCCAGAATGTTGACGCCGCGATGCTTAGAAAGTGGCACCATAGTACCTTAACACTAGAGACGCTGGCACCACAGTGCTAATTCATTTTTCAGCACACACAAATTCTGCATTTTCTCCATTTTGTAGCCATATGTCCACACATTTTTGACCAACTTTGAGAGCCATGTTTGGTTCTTGATCTAAAATTTGTAGATGGTTAGATTTCTTCCTTTCCTAGGTCATCTCAGTGCCCTTTAAATACACACTTTAGCTTCCATTTCAAGAGATGGAGAATTAGAAGAGGAGGCACACCTTTGAGAGCTAAAAATCCTAGAGTGAGAGAGAGCTTTAGAGTTGAAATTCGGAGCGGATACTTGAGAGAGATACTTGAAGAATTGAAAGCTTGTAATTTTACCTCCACAAAAGAGTTTTCTCTTCCTCTTTCTCACCCTAATCTCATTTGAATTTTGTATCGGGCATATTGTATAATTTTTTGGAATTTTGGAATTCTTTATCTAATTAGCCTTGGATTCTACTATGTTTGGATTGATTCTCTATCTTTGGATTTGATGTATCCTTTTTATACTTTGTTTTGTATATTTTGTTAATTTTTTATTTATTTTCCATTGTCAATTCATTTATGTTTCTTTTTACTTATTGTCTCTAATTTATGTGGTTAATGAATTAGTTGAACTTAGGTTGTGATTTTGATACTTGAGAGAGTTTGATTTCATAAACCGAAATTAAGAAATATAATTTAGGTTATTATAAGACCGAGAGGAAATCAACACCTAGATAATCAAATTGGAAAGTTTTTAAGGGCAAAAACTTAATGAGTGCTTAGACAACCGAGTTAGATAGAGATATTCACTTGGCTACTTAGGCATATTATCTCATTCGACACTCGAGAGAAGGAATGAGATTAGATTAGGCCAATTGATTAATGAATTTAGTGGAATTAGTCTAATAATTGCTTAATTTGACGAATTTAGGAATAATTAGGGGAAATCATATCCTTAGTATTTTTGTGCATAGTAATTTTCATACTTTATTTATGCTCTATTCTTATATCTTTATTTTGATTCATTTTATTTTAAATTTATTTAGTTTTAATGCCTAGATAAAATTAGACTATGATAATTTTGGTACTTAACAACTAATCTAAAATCTAATCTCTATAGATCGACCCTTCTTGCCGCTATACTAGTTAATTCTAGGTTTTACTAGCCTTGCTAGATTAGTTAATACGAGGTAATTATAAATGTTAATTTAGTATTGAGAGTTTATTTCAAATGACTAAATGTTTTTTCACTATTTCCATAAGTCCACAGACGATCACAAGTAATATAAATAAGTGAGAAGAGTGTCAAACCCATTAAAATTAATTACTCACTAATTCTATACTAAAACTAAAATTGTATCAATTCTAAAATTATTCAAACAATCGTAAATAAAACTAAATAAAAGTGCAAAAAAAGAAAAGAAATAAAATAAGATTGCAAAAATAATACAAAATGAAATACCTAAATCAAGAAAATAAATGTATAGGTCTACAAGCTCACCCTACCCCTTACATGTGTTTTTTTAGCTCTCTCTAATTAATTTTAAAAAATTTATTTATTTGCCAAGTACACTTAATTATCTATAAGTTTCTTATATTATTATGTAGAAATTTTCCTCTAACCTAATCCACTATATTTTTATGAGGATTAAAACTAAAAGGAATCATTAAGCTCAAGCGCTCTCTAATAGCTACACACACAATGTGGTATATCTCTATCTTACTTAGATGTATATCATTGTTTTTATGCCTAAACACGTAACTCCATTTCCCAATTTTATTACGATTTCCAGTATTCAACTAATTAGTAATCAAATAATTAAAAGCATTAAATATAGATAGAGCAAACAAATTAATAAGAAAATTCACATATTAAGAGAAGCAAAAATAACAAAGCTACATGGTTGAGTTACTATATATAAACCTAGGCAAAAAATATTTAGCTCATAATAAAAATTGAGAACAAAACCATTTTATTCTAACCAATACAAGAGATATAAAAATAAAAGAGAATAAAACTAATTTGATCTATTTTTCTCTTTTGAATAGCCTTGGATGTGCTCTTGAAAGTGTTATTTTACTCCTCCAAAAAACTATTTGTTCTCTTGAATTAGTGCTTCAAAGTAATTAACCACTAAATATAAATCTACTAATTAGAAATCCTTAATAAAAACTATAAAATAGAATATATGTTAATATATATTTATTTATGTACAAGTAATTTTTTGATTTTGGTTTAACTCCAACATTGGAGTCTTGGCGCTTTTTTTTTTTTTTTTTTCTTTTTTTCTCCTAAATGGTGCTTGGAGGCTTTTAAAAACCAAGGTGATGAGAAGATGGGAAATCCTTTGATTTTGACAATTTGACAAAAATGGACGCTCTAGATTTGATCTAAGGAGAAATGAGAAAAGCTTATGAAATTGTAGCCACCAAATGGACGGCTTGATTAAAACGAAGAAGAGTTGATATAGATGAGGTCTGTGCAATCAGGTGCGAGTGAAATGCTGTAACCAAGTTGAATTACTCATTTGAATACATATGTTGCCGTTAGATCAGGCGAGGAAATGAGTTTGACGCGTGTTTGAGCTTGGTTTGCTGATAAAAGTTGGTGCGTAGGAAGCAAACAAGCTACACCACAGCTTATCTCCTCATCACTGGGATCAGCGTATGGTCGACAGGGTAGGACCCCCGCGTGCTCCCTCATTCGCGGCTATCTATCGGTAAGTCTCACGAGCGTATCTAATGAGTCCAGAGCTCGATCGAACAGCGTGTGAGGTGAGTGGTTCCCTAATTCCAGCCGCGCAAGTGGTCTTTGTCAAGTCGGAAGATTTTACTCATCGAATCTCACAGTAATTATCTTCCGTCGTGTTAGTTTTTTAACGTAAAATAATTACGTACAAAATATATAATTAGTGTATTATTTATTTTTATGAATCAAAATCTCCTCTTTAATCATAACTATTAAATTTAAATTTTGTAATGGATTTTTTCTGTTAAAAATTTAATAATTTATAAAAAAATAATTATTATTATAATAATTATATAAAAATAATCTATTATATAAGTTAAAAATTAAAAATTTTATTTTGCCGCATGCACTTTTATGATTTGTTTTGGTTAAATATTTAATAGTTTATGACATAATATGTTGTGTAATAATATAATAATGTTTATTTTGGTCCTTCTATATTTCTACAAATAATTAAACAATATAATTTATTAAATATTCTAATTAAATTTTTCTAAATCACAATATTTTAAAATTATAATTTACTAAATGTTCAATTATTTTACAGTATAATAGATTTTTTTTACCCAATGTAGTTAAAAGTGTTTTTTTTTTATAATTTATAACTCTAATAAACTCGCCTAAAAAGTAAACTTCGTGAAATTATAATGAGTATAGTTCTCTATTTTTCGTAATTACAATGCAGAGTCAAAGGAAAAGAAAAGAGAAAAAATTGATCAAAGCGAGTTTATTGACCTGCCAAATCAGATTAAACCTTTAAGGCTGGTACAAGAAATCTAACAACCTCTTTGCTGTCCAAATTAACGATCTTAAATTTCTTTTCACTTATTTATTCATTTTTCTCTTGACAAAAGTGAAGTCTAATTTATTAATGTCTGTTTTTTTTTTTTTTGCTTAATACTTTATTTTTGTGGCACTTTTTGGGAGATGAACAAGCTTTGATGCGCTATTACGTCTTTTTCCCGGTCTAATATTAAGAGAAAAAATATCAAAAACCCAAAAAAATCCTTTCCTATGTGTGTGTTTGTAAATCATATATGAGTAAATTGTAAAACAAAAATAAAAATGTGGACTACCGTACAAATACCAAAAAATAAAATAAAAGAAAAATTATTCGTTTCGTTTTAAAATTAGACTTAGTTAATGATTTTCACTTATTATAAATTAAAAAAAAATACTTATTATTATTTAATTTTCGTCCCACCTTATTAAGAATCATAGATTTTCATACCTATTCTTATAAACCTAAGATTGAGATCTTTAATAATAAGCACTCTTATAGCTTAAGATTCGCCAAAAACCACCCATTTTGATTTCCCTTTGTTATTAAGTCTTTATCCAACCCTTTAAAATATACAAATATCAATTTTAAATCTCTTCTCTTTTTTCTTTTAATAGAAAAATAATTAAATCCTTTTGCTGCATTGTGTGTGCAAATAACGTAAGGATTAAAATGTAAAACAAAAATAACAATATGGACTAATAGGGACTTATTTAAATGTACTTTTATTTTGTATTTTTATTTTTTAAAATAAAAACATATTCTATTTTATCAAGAATTTAATTGAAAAGATTTTCACTTTTATTTTATATAAAAAAATAAAAAAATAATAAAAAAAATAAAAAAAATAAAAGTGAATTCAAACAAAACCCAGAAATTAATCATTCAAGAAAAAAAAAAAAACCCACGAATTTAAAAAAAAAAAAAATCTCCGATTTGCAATAAGAGGAGTCTAAAAAGTCGAAATTCCAAAACTTAACCTGTTCCTTCAATTTCCGAATTGCCCACCCCGCGTTCGGAGACTTCTTCCCCCTTCCTCTATATTTTATATGGTTATATTATATATATATATATGTATATATCTGATCTGATTGTATGAATCTCGGGATTTAGATTTTTGGGGACTAACACTCTCTTAACTGTTCTTTCTCGTTACATTTCTTTCATTCATTCAAATCCAATCCTCAGTCAGACGTTTTCACAAACAGAGGATAATCAAGCCTTGATTCCGATCAAACAGCGAACCGCCGGCGACAATCGGCCACGGCGGAAGTCGACGGCGGCAGTGGTTTTCCGGAGCCAAATCTCGAGAGATCTCTCTGGTAACTATCACAAACTCGAATCGTTTTCGCCATTAATTCTCCGCATTGTATCGAAAATTGACAAAATTCGTGTTTTTGATTCTTGTGTAACATTTTTCTGTACAAATTCCTTTTTTTCGTTTATATAAATAGAAGAGAGCACAAGAAATTTTACGAGCTGGAGACCGTACAGGAAGGGAAGCAGAAGGGTCCGCCTGCGACCACCAACGGTCAGATCCGGTACCGATCGCCGTCGTCAGCCGAGCTCCTCGAAGGTCAGACCAATTCTCCGCCGTCGGATCAAGACCACCACCTCCATCTTCATCACAACATCTTCGAATCCGAGAAGATGTCGAAGCGCCCAGGCGGAGGTCGGGTTCTGGTCCATGATTCTCTTGGAGATAAGATCCAGAGGTACAGAAGGATCTTACTGCTCGTCTCTGCCCCTCTGCTTCTCGTTTCCTTTGTCCTTTACGTGATGCCCACGCGCTCCTCCGACTACGCCATTGCGCACCGCAAGGTTTCTCCTCCTGTTATCGGATCTAGGACCTCTTACGCCGTTATCTTTGACGCCGGTAGCTCCGGTAGCCGTGTTCACGTCTTCAATTTTGACGGCAAGCTTGATCTTGTCCCCATTGGTGACGATCTGGAGCTTTTCCTCCAGGTTGTTTTCTGCTCTATTGCGAAGTCTTGCAGTTCTTCTTTCTTTCTTTTTTTAGTTAAAAAAAAAATATTTAGTGATTTGTGTAATGTAGATAAAACCAGGACTAAGCGCACATGCCGATAATCCCCGCGCTGCTGCTGAATCTTTGATTGATCTCCTGGATAAAGCGCAGAAGGCGGTTCCCAAGAAGCTGCGTTCCTCCACTCCGGTTCGGGTTGGGGTGAGTATATTTCTTAATGGGCATGAGTACTAATCTGAGATGAAAAGAATCATAACTAGAATAAATAGCAGCAATGGAAAAGGTTTCAGAAATGAATGAGAATGAATCAAAGACTGTTTTTCCTTTCCAAATTTCACGGAAATTTGATTTAACTACGGAGTTTTTACCAAAATGCAGGCAACCGCCGGCTTGAGGTCTTTGCCAGGAGATACCTCTGAACGCATTTTGCAAGAAGTAACTTCTGTTCCTTGTTCTTTGTTCTTTGAATCTGCTTATTTTGATCAATTATGTAGCTTACAATGTCTTTGTATGTGTCTTTTAAGGTTAGGAATCTATTGAGAGAAAGAAGCTCCTTCAAAATTGAGTCAAATGCAGTTTCTGTTATTGATGGAACTCAAGAAGGATCCTATCAGTGGGTATGATTTATCAAGTTACTAATAGTTATGGATGTTTGCATTAGTACTAATCACCCAGACTTATGCTATTTGCATGGTTTGATATGTACTTGCTTTATCTAGTGTATGCATTGCCTTAAGTAGAGTTTTTTAAGCAATCTTAGTTGGGAGATGACTGCATGTCACTGAAACTTAAAATTGTTGTACAAAGGCTTTTACTACCCGTAATAAATTATTTTTGATGATAATTGTATTTGTTTTGTTTGCTGTTTGTATTGGAGGCTGAATTCTAATATTATATGTAGTAGAACTCTTATTGCATTCCTAGCATATTGGCACATACAGCTAAGAAAACATTGATTGGTTTAGAAAAAGCTGAATAAGATCCATTTCCTTAAAGATATTTCTGTCTGTCACCCTCAGGATAGGGTTAGCGAATAACAGGTTTTTTAAGATACATAACTTGTTAGTTATTATAAGACGAATATTGGTGAAATCCTGATGTGAATAGTTGTATATTTTGGAAATGAAGAAACTTTTTGCAAGTTTCTCTAAGATTTTTAATTTAGAATTCTCTAATTGGAAAATATATAATAAAACCTACAAAAATATTTCCTTTAAGCACCCTGGAACTGTAATAATTTTATTTAAAAAAAAAAAGGAAAAACAGTTGAAGAAAAATACTCAAAGTAAGAGATGGAGAAAAGAGAAAACTAGGTGCTATTTCTAAAAAATTATCTTAAGGCTGAAAACATCTTGAAAGATTTCACCCAAAAATAGCAGATTTGGCAAAATGCATCCCCATGACGCATCCTCTATTACCAGTACAAGACGGGTAATGGATAATCTGACAGTTCCCCAAGAGTTAACATACACTGTTTTTTTGTTGAGCTATCAAAAGCTCAATGAGTCAAGTGATGCCAAGTGCCAACAAAGGCCTTAAATTTCTTCACGAACACTGGCTGTTGGACAATCTTTTTGTGATTGTACAAAGCATGGAAGGCTAGGATCTCCATTGTCCTTCATGAAGTTAAGATTTGGATATATATATATATATATATATATATATAAATATATATTATCTTATTTGTCTTCATATTCTGTAGGTGACATTAAACTTCCTGCTTGGCAATTTGGGGAAGGAATATGCAAATACAGTTGGTGTTGTTGACCTTGGAGGTGGATCAGTTCAAATGGCTTATGCCATCTCTGAAACAGCTGCTGCAAAGGCACCAAAACCAACAGAGGGAGAGGACACATATGTGAAGGAAATGCATCTTAAAGGAAGAAAATACTACCTCTACGTTCACAGGTTTTTTTTCTTTCTTTTCAGTTAGATATGATATTTTTCTTAGATGATTTCTGGTATTTTTCCACTAATTTTTGTTATGGTTCTTTTCTTTTCTTCTTGCATTGTTGAATAAACAAATATCTTTGTTCTCAATTGTTGCCTTTGTTTCCATGGTTTGTTATTACTGTCATGGAAATTTATGCTGCCTGGTTTAATATGGCCTTTGCATTTTGCGCACAGTTACTTGCGTTTTGGCTTACTAGCAGCTCGGGCAGAGCTTTTGAAGGTTTCTGGAGACTCTGGAAACCCTTGCATTTTGGTTGGCTATGATGGTATGTTGAGTTCCAAGATTTCCTCATTGACCGAATTTGTTCTATCCTTTTTAATGTCAGTCTTTTGCTCATCTCATGTTAAATAAATCATACATCTGCTGTAATTTACTTTCGGGTTCTGCATTTATTGCTTTCTCAGAATGTCAACCCTGTTCTTGAGAGGTTTTTGTCTAATAAACAATTTGATGGGTTGACAAATTGCTGTAAAGTCCTGATTTGATGAAAATTAATTAAAAGCCGCAGACATACATGGAAATATATATATATTTTTTTTGGCCATTGTGTCAATACTCCCCTTAGGAAAATGGGTTAAATACACCCTATTGATAGTCAATTTTAGGAACTACACCCTTTTAAAACTTCTAAGGTCAATACACTGACCATTTTCCTTTTAAATCTCATCTCAAGTCATACTATTTTCCTTGTAGAATTTATTTTTTGGTGCTGCATTCACTGATTTTTCTGTATTATCGAAAGTGTTCTGAAAGGTAACAATTTCAACAATTGAGTCTACAATGTGCAATGAAGTCTTGATTTATGTGAGGCATAAGAAACATAGAACAAATGTAGAGATCATGACATGGAATCAGCTGGCTTTGAAGCAACCTTTTTTAAGTAAAGATTAAAGAGCATGATTGCTGGAACTTCCGAGACTAACTGTTCAATTGAATCTCGTGTTTTCATTCTCATTTATTTGTAATTTTCTTTATGCTTTTCCCTGTTTTCAAGTCTGGTACTTCTAGTCACCTAGAAGATTCAAGCAAGAAAAGAGAAGTTTGCAATATTGCTGTACTAACAGATGTGCTTGAAAAGATTCGAAGATTATTTACTGTCTTTATTTCTTGGTGCTGCATTCACTGATTTTTCTGTATCATCTAAAGTGTTCTGAAAGGTAACAATTTAAACAATTGAGTCTACAATGTGCAATGAAGTCTTGATTTATGTGAGGCATAAGAAACATAGAACAAATGTAGAAATCATGACATGGAATCAGCTGGCTTTGTAACAACCTTTTTAAAGTAAAGACTAAAGAGCATGATTGCTGGAACTTCCGAGACTAACTGTTCAATTGAATCTCGTGTTTTCATTCTCATTTATTTGTAATTTTCTTTATGCTTTTCCCTGTTTTCAAGTCTGGTACTTCTAGTCACCTAGAAGATTCAAGCAAGAAAAGAGAAGTTTGCAATATTGCTGTACTAACAGATGTGCTTGAAAAGATTCGAAGATTATTTACTGTCTTTATTTGCTAAGAAGGGTCGAGTCATAAGGCTTTGTGGCTTTTCTTTCTCTTATTTATGTTTATATTCAGGGTCTTACAAATATGGAGGACAAACTTATAAAGCATCAGATTCCTCATCTGGCTCAAGCGTTGATGGGTGCAGGACAATAACTAGCAAGGCTCTTAGAATAAGAGACACATGCACACACATGAAATGCACGTTTGGTGGTGTATGGAATGGTGGAGGAGGGGATGGACAAAGGCATCTTTTTGTTGCTTCATTTTTCTTTGACAGGGCTGCTGAGGTATTTCTCCATGATTTTTTTTTTCCACTTATTAGTTGGTTTATATATAGTTGGATGGTTGCACTAAACACATATATGCACATTCAGGCCGGTATTGTTAACCCCAATCAACCCATAGCCAAAGTTCGTCCTGCAGATTTTGAAGACGCAGCTAAGCAAGCTTGTCAAACAAAACTCAAAGATGCAAAATCTGTGTATCCACGTGTTGATGAGTCTAACTTGCCATACATTTGCATGGACCTTGTTTACCAGTTTACGTTGCTTGTCGATGGTTTTGGTAAGTTTCACTTGCATGCTCGATTAAGGAAGTTCATGACACATTCCATCATTTATAAATCCAATATAGATTCTGTCATGTTCGAACTTTGTTTGTTACTTTTTTTCAACAGGTCTGGAACCCTGGCAGGAGATTACGTTGGTGAAGCAAGTTAAATATCATAGAAACCTTGTTGAAGCAGCGTGGCCACTGGGCAGTGCCATAGAGGCCGTCTCATCATCAACATAACTGTGGATGACATGATCAGCTAACTTGCCTAATCTTGAGCAGCATCCTGCGTATTTGGCATCCAGAGTCTCCGAGCGACACGCAGAGGTCAGCCTCAGAATATTGTTATAAGATTGGATTCGGAATTTGATTTTGGTATATAGTTATCAAATAATGGGAGATGTGGTGCAATTTGTCTTTTATTTGTAGTTAGTCCGATTTGTTTTACTGTTGAGATTTTGCTGAAATTAGTTCATTTAGATTGTCATTATGGTATGGTAAAACTTGGTGTGTTATTATTTCATTTATCTTACTTTCACGCGGTCGAGGTGATTTTTGTTTTGTTTTATGGGTTTTTCCTCCCAGTCTGTGTGGCCGATATGCATGATAGAATTAGAACAATCAGATGTACGAGAATAAACGAGTCAGAGTAGAGTTCGTGAAAATTTTATAATCGGTAAATCTAGCAAATTAGGTTTAGTGGTTGTCCTTCCACCTCTGGTAAACTGACTTATAAGTTTGTTAGCATTTTTAATTTCTGAAGTTTCTGGCTTTATCGATTTTGATCCTTTCTCAAAGGCCATGATGAAAAAAATAATAATAATAAAATAATAGTATAACAGTCTTTCTTATAATACCTCCTCTACAAACAGTTTAAAACAAAACTCTCTCCCAAAAAAAAAAAAAAATAGGGGTGTTTGACATTATTCTTTAATAATAATTTTTTAAAACGGAGTTAGATATATCCTTAAAAAAAGGTTAAAAGAACAACAAATTGCTGTTTCTAGTGCTAAAAAAAAGAAACAAATTTCTTATATAAGTTCTTGCCTTATTTTCTCTTTGAATATTTTCTATTAACTTTCTCTATACTCATTCTCAATCATCATTTTTTATCCTCTCATTTCTATATAGAAAATTACGAGAAATGCAGTCATATAATTGTGAGTTTTAGAAAATACATTTTTTTTAATAGCTTTTAGATGAAATAAGTCTATTTTTAAAAAAAAAAAAAAAGTATAAAAAAACTTACATACCTCTGAGTTGAGGGCATCAAATAAGAGTTGTCAAGAAATAAATAAAGTATCTAAAAACTTGATAAGAACAAACAAAGAGGGTACATTTGAGTGTGTTTGAAACACTCGTTAGTTTAACTATATTATTATATACACTCAAATTATGAAGTATTATTCTTTTTTAAACTATATATTTAGTTTTATAAAAAGTGGATAAATTTAAACTTTTTTAAACTTTTAAACAAAAGCAACTCTATGACATTTTTTTTGTTGAAAGTGTTTTTACAAAATGTATAATCAAAAGAGGTTTTTATTAGTCTATTTTGCTATCAGCAGTAGTATTTTCATCACACTCAAAATATTGTAATACAAAAACGTCATCCAAATGTCAAGCTTGTCCACATTTATATTATCATAGCAACAAAAAGTAAACCAAACAATTAATTAGTCAATACCAAAATGTGCATCTTTATCTGCATCACAAGACTAAAATGAGTTAAATCTCAGTAAGTAAAAATCATGCATGCTTATATATACTTTAAAATCTCATCAAGTTCTCGTTATACATTTTTCTTTCTTAAACATTTGAGTCCATGCATTTTGTTTAAAAAATTATATATTCATAGTTAGGCCCCTTAGAACATTGCTAGTCCTGCAAGTTAATAGGCTATGATAATATTATATGAAAATTCTGACTAAGAGTAAAAATAAAGTACGACCCACGTGTGAAGTTTTTTATTTATTTATTTTTGGAAAACTCCTTCCCTTATCAATGGGGAATCACACACCGTGCTAATATTGTCCCACTTTAACTAGACACATCATAAGATCTAGAAGTCCAACTTCAATAGGAGGGTCTGTATCAACAGACTTACCTTCTTAGCTCTGACAGATTAATAATTGTAATTAAAACTTATTTTATAAAATTAGTACATTGATACACACTTTCGAATACTTTGTAATGAAATTTTTTATTTACGGATAAGATATATCATGCACATGCCATTTTATAACTTTCAAGAATAAATAAATTTTACATAATGGCATCTTCCATGTAGTTCTTGTGACGCAATTATAAGTCTTTACTTACCTCATATTCTAAATAGAAATAGATAATGGAAACGGTCAATATCCTCTAAAGATTGGTGTACTAATCACTTGTCATAAATTACTATTATTTAATATGTATATTTTGCTAAAAGAATGCATCAAAATATTTGAATAAGATTAAAATCAGAACTTTTAAGAAACTTGATCATAAAATGACCCCAAAGCATACAAATCACTTAAAGTATTTAGCAGCTCATAACTAGCATAAAAAATTATTCAAAAGTATCAAAATATAAATACTAGTTCATTAGGACAAAAATGATCCAAAATGATATATAATTTTCTAAAATAACACATAATTTCAGGTCATGGCTGGAGAGAAAGAAGAAGAAAATGACCAGTTTTTGTCTAAAGTAATACTTAATGACTAAAAAATAACATAACTTAAATTTTGAAAGATATTTTTAGTATTTTACACCATTACTTTCTATGCGTCCAATTTTAAAACATCTTTAGTTTACTTACCATGTTGATGGTCATTCTCATACACCCAAATGTAGATAAAGTTAGTGAATCCTAGCTTAGAAAGTAAAAGCTAGTCATACTTTGATTTATAATCCCATGTGACAGGTCTTATTATGATTTAGTGGAACCTAGTCCCATAACCAATTATTAAATATAAAAATAAATCAATTAGACTCCAATTAATAATATAAATATAGTATAATCACTCAGTTATTAGAATGAACAAAAATGACAGTACGCAATTAAGCTGAATCTAAGCTAGTTTAGTATAATAAACACAAATCAATGTCGTGAATGTCACCTTATACTTACTTAGAACTAACAAAGAAAATTTTCTAAATGAGTAAACAAGAATTAAAGCTATGTGACGTATTAAATGCACAGTGAATTTGGGTCTGAAAAGCGTAAAAAATATATTTGATCGAAAAACTACCATTTAACTAAGTTATTAACAAATACAATTTTAATACATGTGCACATAATATTGCATTCATAAATATATTATTTATTCTTTTAGCACACCGAGCTTTCTCTCTGTCAGGGTATTGATGCTTTATACTATATCGGGATACTTCGACAATCATTAATATAATAACATATGTGTAAAAATATATAACATAAGTAATAAGCATGTTACTATAAAATTAGTATTAATGATTTCTAGATACCTAATATGTAATAAGAATATATTTATTATTAGCTTAATATGTATGTGGGAATCTTAGACACTATAGTTCAGCACTAGATAGAGCTAGACAAGATGTCAAGCTGTGCCAAATACGTATGTTGAGAGCTAAACAAGATGTCTAGAAACTTGATAAGAAAGAAAAAGATACATTTGAATATTTAGTACCAGACGGAGCTAGACATGGTGTCAAGCCACATTAAACAAAGTATGAAGCTATTATCTAGCTGGAATGTAGACTATCAAATGAGACATGTGATAGGGGCATTTTTGTATTTAAAATAGTTTAAAACTTAAAAATGTGTATTCATCAAATAGTTATTAAGATGAGTATATTTCCTAAAATACATTATTCCAAATGTGTATTTTGTAAAGAACCTCGTTCTATAATCACTCTCTTTATTCTCTTTTATCGTGCATTCTTATCACATTTTCTTTCTCCTTATGCCCTCTCGTACACTTCTCTTTCTTCATTATCTCTTTTGACTATTCTCTCTTCAGTTTTTATCTCTTTATTCCTCTTATTACTTTCTTCTTATTCTCTTTTACTACTTTCTCTCTTATCATTCTCTCTATAATTTTCTTCTTCCTCATTCCTTCACTTAAGTTTCTCTCTTGTTTCGCTTTCTTGATTTTCTCTTTCTAAATATTACTCTTTTATTCAAATATTTTTTTTAAAATCTAAAAACTACTTCTATTTGTCAAACACCTTTTTTTTTAAAACAACAAAAAGCAGTTTTAATTTTGGGAAATTAGGTGAAATACACCCCTTTAATAGTGTGTTTTTAAAAACACACCCCTATCAATAGTAATTAGATGAAATACACTCTTTTTAAAAAATAGAGGTATAAAAAGAATTATTATACCCTTAAGTCGAGAGCGTTAGACAAAAGTATCGCGATTTAGACAAAACATCTAAGCCTTGACTAAAAAAAAAAAAAAGAACATTTGAGTGTTTTGTTGTACCGATAGACACATAAATTACCAACTTGTTGTATCAAATACCTAATTAAACAGAGTTATAACAAAATATAAATAACAAAAATATCATAAGTGATGCAAAGAGTTATCACGGTTCAGTTTTTGGCTTAAGTTCATGTTGTAGATGGCAAAAAAATTCTACTATAATAAAAATAGATTAAAAAAATCTGACAAATTTTTTTTTACATCCAAATCTCATATCCCATATACACCCAAATATCTCTCTCTCGTAGAAGCATTCAAGACCACCAAAAAAGTGCTTTGTTAACAATCTTAATGCCAAAATCAGAAAAAACAACAAATAAATAAGCTACAAAGAAACAAAACGCAAAGACTTGTTTATATTAAATTCCCACAATCTAAGAGAAAAAAATTGTATATGGAGATATTAAATCTGGCTATCTTGACAAGTGTGGGACTGCTCCCTAACCTAAGTGACCCTATTCCAAAGGTGCTCCGACACCCAGTATGCTCACATACAATTACATGGCTGCTCCTTTAATAAGCAAGGCATATGTATATATATAACACACTATATGTTGCTAATTAGGGTAGCCGACTAAATAAAAATGAGAAAATTAGAGAAATATGTGAAAAACATTGCCCTTTTTAAAAAATACGGATAATGCTCAAAAGTTTAAAAAATACGGTAATATGGAATAAAAGTTTTAAAAATATAATTACACGGAACAAGGCATATATATATATATATATATATATAGAGGTTGCTAATCCAATAGGTATTTTTTTTTACTTATAGGTAGGTATTTTTTTTAACCGTTAGATCACCATCTAATGATGATCCAATGACTATAATGAAGTGCATGAAAAGACGTGCATCATTAATGCTCTCTCTTATTTTTTACAATAAAAAAAATATGCATACTAAATTTTCATTGGACAAATTGNTTAATAAAATTAATTAGTAAGCATAATTTTTTTTGTAACAATAATAACACCAACTCCTCTTTCAATTGCCTAGATAATATACGTATACTACCATAGTATGTATGACGACTATATTTTTCATTTTTTTTTTATATAAAATGCCCAAAAATCTTCTTCCAAATTACAGTAGAAAATACTATAGATTATCCTCATACCGTAAGTACCTAGATAAGATACTCATAGTAACAATTTTTCTTTTAAATTACTTATTTCAACCTTAATAAAATTTTTCGTGAGATATCATGAATAACCAAATAAGATACTTATGGTAATAGTCTAATTTTTCTTGGATATCATAAGTAGCTTGATAATATATCTATGGTAACTATACAACTCCTTTTTCAATTTACCTGTTTGTAACTATAATAAAACTAGTATCTTGATGCTATCCTACTAAGATACTTATAGGAAAAAATAGCTAAATTCTTGGATACTTTAAATATCCTATAGCAGCAGTCGCGGTCTGAAAAATCTAGTCATTAGTACCAGAAGAATACACTCGAAGAGAGAAAATAAGAAAAGTACTTACGTTAGCCGGCATCCTCATTGCGGAACCAAAAGCGATCTTGGCAGAACGTCGCTTCATCCGCTCCCAATCTTCCTTGGATGTGAAGCAGACGATGAAGGCTGCGCTCATACTAGCCTTTTCCGGTAATTGGTCAAGGAGTGCAAAAAGTTCGTCCTTATCTGCCAGGATCGGTTCCGAAGAAGTGGTAGCCTCTTTAAGTGGTTCGGGTTGGCTGCTCGTTGGTTGAGGCTGTAGTGGAGGTGAGCTTGCTGGGAAGTCCTCGAAGGTAACTTTTCTTTTCTTGGAGCCGTCAACCTTCTCTTTCCCTTTCGATGGAGTGCTCTCGGGTGTCTTGGTTTTTGCCATAGACCCAAGAGTCGAGGGTGGTGCTCGCAGGCCGCTACCGATAACCATCTCTGTACAAATATGTCAGAGTACAGGGATATAATATACAGGTAATTAGAATGCATATATATGATTACCTTCTTCTTGTGGAGCCGGTTGAGGAGCTGGTGGTGACGCTGTCTCTGGAGAAGAAGGTTTTGAGGTTGGAAGGGTGGCTGGTGCTTTTCGTTTCCTGGTTCTGGAAGACGAGGCACCTAAATCCGTCTTTTTCCTTGGCTTCTTCTTCGAGCTTGATGGTCTAGACAGAAGGACCAGGGGGTCTGGGAACACGGCTCCCTTCGGAAGCAGACCACAAGTGACCAGGTTGTTTGAAGTACCCAGTACCTTCCAATTGAATTCCTCAATTAGAAGGTCGTTGATTTGATATACACTTGCGAGCTGTTTCCTAGAAAGTCCGGGTCGATCCCTGTTATCTGCGATCATATTTGAATACGATCAGTATAAAAGTAACAATTGAAGAAGGTGATAAATTGGAAGACTACCTACCTGGATTTTGAACGAAGCCGTTAGCTGCATAGTCAAAGTGGAAAAATTGATTTTTCCATTTTCCCATGTTGTTGCGAACCCCGTAGATCGTTTTTATTGCCTGGTTCGACCATTTGCTCGCATAGAAGAAGTCAAGATCTGACGGGTTCGATTTCACTTGGTAAAACTAAGCGAATTCCTCAGGAGAAGGGGTCTCTAAACCTAATTTATAGAATAGTATATACAACCCTACCATATATCTATAGGTATTAGGGGTTAGTTGAAAAGGGACGACCCCATAGTAATCGATGATCGATTTTATATACGGATGAAATAGGAGATGAACACCATACTTGAGAACTGCTTCAGAGAAAGAAGCGAGTCCACGAGGTGGAGTATGTAGTCGGTTGAATTCCATAGGTAGGCGAAGGGGTATGGCAATCTTATAGCTGCTTGCGATTTTGCTGAGTTTGTTCGACGTGCAGCTCGTCCTTATATTGGTACATGACCAATTCCCTTCTACATATTGGTAGCCAGATGAAAATGCAGGAGCATCCCTGATATGTCTGGGCCACTGATCCTAGGAGAGATCGCCTATTCGAGGACTACTTTGTCTGACCCCTGTTATTTCTATCTTGGGTTTCGGCTTAAGATAGTCTTCAAGATTAATGGAGCTAACACTCGAGTCAGATTATCCAGAAAACGCATTCCCTTTCCTAAATTCCTCACTACTAGATATCTGAAAAAAAATACGGATGGGTTTAGTCCTATGCGAGCATCGAGGATTCTCACTATGTCAGTATATTTTGGGAATTCATCCTAGGAGTACTAATAAGCAAGTTCATCGATTTATTCCTAAAAGGTCTATGGATTCGGAAAATAAATGTTCGAGCAGTTCGTCAGAAAATAAAATAGGGTATCANAACTTTTCTTTTCTTGGAGCCGTCAACCTTCTCTTTCCCTTTCGATGGAGTGCTCTCGGGTGTCTTGGTTTTTGCCATAGACCCAAGAGTCGAGGGTGGTGCTCGCAGGCCGCTACCGATAACCATCTCTGTACAAATATGTCAGAGTGCAGGGATATAATATACAGGTAATTAGAATGCATATATATGATTACCTTCTTCTTGTGGAGCCGGTTGAGGAGCTGGTGGTGACGCTGTCTCTGGAGAAGAAGGTTTTGAGGTTGGAAGGGTGGCTGGTGCTTTTCGTTTCCTGGTTCTGGAAGACGAGGCACCTAAATCCGTCTTTTTCCTTGGCTTCTTCTTCGAGCTTGATGGTCTAGACAGAAGGACCAGGGGGTCTGGGAACACGGCTCCCTTCGGAAGCAGACCACAAGTGACCAGGTTGTTTGAAGTACCCAGTACCTTCCAATTGAATTCCTCAATTAGAAGGTCGTTGATTTGATATACACTTGCGAGCTGTTTCCTAGAAAGTCCGGGTCGATCCCTGTTATCTGCGATCATATTTGAATACGATCAGTATAAAAGTAACAATTGAAGAAGGTGATAAATTGGAAGACTACCTACCTGGATTTTGAACGAAGCCGTTAGCTGCATAGTCAAAGTGGAAAAATTGATTTTTCCATTTTCCCATGTTGTTGCGAACCCCGTAGATCGTTTTTATTGCCTGGTTCGACCATTTGCTCGCATAGAAGAAGTCAAGATCTGACGGGTTCGATTTCACTTGGTAAAACTAAGCGAATTCCTCAGGAGAAGGGGTCTCTAAACCTAATTTATAGAATAGTATATACAACCCTACCATATATCTATAGGTATTAGGGGTTAGTTGAAAAGGGACGACCCCATAGTAATCGATGATCGATTTTATATACGGATGAAATAGGAGATGAACACCATACTTGAGAACTGCTTCAGAGAAAGAAGCGAGTCCACGAGGTGGAGTATGTAGTCGGTTGAATTCCATAGGTAGGCGAAGGGGTATGGCAATCTTATAGCTGCTTGCGATTTTGCTGAGTTTGTTCGACGTGCAGCTCGTCCTTATATTGGTACATGACCAATTCCCTTCTACATATTGGTAGCCAGATGAAAATGCAGGAGCATCCCTGATATGTCTGGGCCACTGATCCTAGGAGAGATCGCCTATTCGAGGACTACTTTGTCTGACCCCTGTTATTTCTATCTTGGGTTTCGGCTTAAGATAGTCTTCAAGATTAATGGAGCTAACACTCGAGTCAGATTATCCAGAAAACGCATTCCCTTTCCTAAATTCCTCACTACTAGATATCTGAAAAAAAATACGGATGGGTTTAGTCCTATGCGAGCATCGAGGATTCTCACTATGTCAGTATATTTTGGGAATTCATCCTAGGAGTACTAATAAGCAAGTTCATCGATTTATTCCTAAAAGGTCTATGGATTCGGAAAATAAATGTTCGAGCAGTTCGTCAGAAAATAAAATAGGGTATCAGACCCTCGAAATTCTTCTCGAGTTTCTCTGACCATTATCTAGTGAAGTATACTCTATAAATCGGGAAAAGGAGAAAAATAAATCCCATTTCAATTTGTTCTAATCTGGGATATGTTTCTATTGTTTTTCCAAGAGCAGACAGAGAACAGTAAGAGAAGAAATGAACTAACCTTTTTTCGGAAGCAGAGAGATTGAGATATAATCTGAACTTCGTCGGAGAAGGAATTGAAATTGTGCGAGCTGAAGGGCGAAACGACGCTGTAGGGTTCTCTGAAACTTCGGTATTTTCTAAGAAAAGATGGAAACAGTGTAATGGAGCAAAAACTGATTGATTTCTGATATTTATATCCTAAGCACCGTTAAATCACAGCTGCAGATCAAGGAATTTGATTTTAAGATCTAAAGGCCAAAATTCACGCGGGATTTGATTTTTTCCAAAGATAGATCAGAATCTTTCAAAATTTGAAAAGATTTGGTTTAGAAATGACAGTTGGCATCATCGATATCCTGGACTCTCCTCGAGTTCTGTTATCTCTCTAAGAAAAGGCAACACGTGTCTTCATCTGTCAGAAAAAGGTACGCGTGATCTTGAGAAAAGTGAGATTTGAGATCTGGCGACTCTTTGACTCTTCAAGGAACTCAAATTTAGGTCGTGACGTCGCATTTTTTAAGATCGCACTCACCTACATTAAAAGGAAGCTCCATTTTGTCCTGAAGAACTAATAGAGCTAGGGGGCAATTGTTATGCGGTCTAAAATCCTATATCAAGTCGCATGTGTAAGATTATGCGCGACCTCCACCGCATAGGTTATGTGCGACCTCCACCGCATAGGTTATGTGCAACCTCCACCGCACAGGTAATGTGCGACCTCCTCCGAATAGGTTCTGTGCGACCCGAAAGAAAAGGAAACAAGTCTCTGCTTTATTAAATAGGTAACCTGCAAGGAAAGGGAAACAGAAGTCTCTCTTTCATGATCGACCAGTTACCCGTTTTAAGTAGTTGCCCAATTATGTTGTTACTCAAATTGTATTACCCGATTGTGTAATTACCCGTTTTCACAATTAAGAATATGGAGTTACCCTCATCTATATAAAGGGAGCTCAATGTTTGAGACGGGAGATTCCGATTTTCTAATTTCAAAACTCAACTTCCGATTTGAGAGAGATTTCCAGACGATATAATTGTAACTGAGTGCTTGTAATTCTCCATAAAATAGTGAAGAACAGTGGATGTAAGTTCATCTTTTTTGGGGCTGAACCACTATAAAATCCTTTGTCTCTTTATTTGTTTTAATTAATAACTCAATTCACACAAGCCACATCTCTTAATTTTTCTAAATTTATTGTTGACAAAACCTCCATCAAAAGATGTACTCTCTTTTGCTCATATCTCCCGACTGCAGAAACGACAAATAATATCTTACTACTTAATTGATTACTAGTAAATTTTTGTTATAGTAAAGTCTAAAACTTATTTAGATGAATCGACTGTTACTTAGACTTCAAATTTATTATCTCTGCTTTCGCCGTACTGAATCGAATCATCAAGACCTTATCAATAAAAGCAAGGGAGACGAAGAAGATAGAGTTTATATTTGTTTATTTTTTCCCTTAAAAAAAACTTGTTTTTAGAATTTTTGTTTTAATTTATGCTAGTTGAATATGTAGTTTTGTCACTTTTGTACCTTGAAATAAAGGGTACAAGAATGAAAAAAAATTCAGGTGGCCTCAAATGTTACCGTGTGTAAGTTTCCTTCCCTTCACAAAACTGACTAAAGTAAGCTTTTCTTAGATTCGAAGTAACATCAAGGGACATTTTTGAACATGAAAATAACATAATAGTAATTGTGAACCTAAAGTAATTCAGAGATGCTTTTAAAACTTGACAATAATGCCAAAGGCATTTTTAAAACTTTCCATATTATAAGGGTTTATATAGAAGAATGCTTTTTTTAGGTCCCAAAAATTATAAATGACTAAAACTTGAAACTTATAGATAAATGACCAAATCTTATAGGTAGATTGCCCAAGCACATACATGTTGGAATTCCATATCCAAAATGTCTTTACTAGAACTCCAGATCTTCACATAGATTTCAGATTCCCAAACCTCTCATTCAATCACCTTGAAAGCCACATACGATAATACGATCGACCCTTAAAGCTTGAAGTACAATTTTTCACCGTTCGTCGAATTCAAAAAGTTAAACTTTTACCTCTATTCATCTTCTCCACACAATTCTTACAAGCAATGAAGATCGAAGAACCGACGAAGATCCAAATTTTGTTGTCGAAGATCGAATGTCAGCCAATGAAGATCGAACGTACATAATACATGTCTATGAATTTCTTATCCAAGTATTTTATTTCTTTTCTTATGTTGAATAGGTCAAATAAGTTGTTGAATAATGGGTTAGCCAGAGTTGTTGGGTAGTTTATAATTTTTTGTAACTTAGTTGGGCACGTGACTTCTTTTAAGGATAATTGTTATTGTTGTTTTATTCTATTTAAGTTAATGAATATTCNATATTCAAGAGGACGCAGACCGTTTTGACCATATATTATCACTTTGTTTCCGGAGGTAAAGCACCCTCGAATGAGCTTATCATTTCATCTTTCTTTTTTTATTAATTCCAAAATAGGCAGGGCAAAAACAAGTCCCCTCTAATTCCGTTGTACCAAAGTGGTATCAGAGCTTTGGAATGGACCAATGAATCAAACAATTGGAATAAGCCATGGGAAAAGTTTCAGGATACCGAGTACTTTTATGCCAACTAATAGAAGCTTTCACCAAACTTACTGACTGTTTGGAATAGATTGCCATTTAGATTAGTGAGCTTGCTGGAAATTCTATTGTTCGACAACACATACCCAAAAAAAAACAGGAGTCCATAGCTACTAATAGCATTCCAAATGCTAGATTAAAGGCTTTAAGTAGTCAACTATCGTGTTTCTTTATGCCGAAGACAGTCAAAATAGATTTTCGTCGCTACGACAGCAAGAGAGATCCCACCATATGGTCGTTTAAGGCTGAGCAATTTTTTCAATTACATGAGATTGAAATTTCTGAGCAGGTTACATTGGCCTTATTTCACTTAGAGTGGGAGGCACACTTGTGGTATCAATTGCTGAAACAAGAGCTAGGCATGGTCACATGGGAACAATTCATGCAAGGAATTAATTTACGGTATGGACCAAATCAATATCTTGACTTCTTTGTTGAACTCACTCACTTACAGTAAACAGGGTGAATACAAGATTACCAAGAAAATTTTGTGAAGCTGTTGGCTAAAGCAGGATATATGGAACAAGCTAGAAAAGTAAGTTGTTTTTGACAAAGGTCTCAGGGAAGGGCTAGCGGAAATAAAAGAAAGTGGCAACAGAATCAAGGAGAAAGACAAGAGCTCCAAAAATGCCAAGTTACGGGCCAACAGATTCAATCAACTACAACGCTGAGGACTGTTTGTCCTAAATATAGGAAGACTTATCGTGGAGAATGTCTAATGG
>JXTB01000632.1:7021-35355 GCA_002914805.1 Parasponia andersonii | reverse complement strand
TTTTTTCAAATTTTAAATAATCCTGACCTTTCGGATGAAATCAAATCCCGTGCAATCCTCAACCTTCAGATTCGAAATTCAAACTTCCTAATCAATGGCTGTGATTTGACGGTGCCTGGGTTATAAATATCAGAAACATCCCGTCCTGTTTTATTTCACTGTTTCTATTTCAAAAATCGTCAAGACTCCAAAGAACCCTAGCGCCGCTTCTCTCAGCTCGCTCAAATCAAGCTTCTTCTCTGACGAAGTCTCGAATTGTCTCAAATCTTCAGCCTCTGAAGAAAGGTCAGTTTATTTCTTCTCTTCTTCCATTCTAAAGAATAATCTTTGGGAATAAACTCTTTTCACCGAAGTGAAACGAGAGAGTTTTTTATACCCCCCTTTTTAGTCTGTAAAGTAGAATTACTAGATATCACGTAGAAATGATCCCATGAAAAGAACTTCTAAGGTCTGATACCTTATTTTATTCTCACTGATCTGACTGTTCATTTACTGATGAACTGCTCGAATACTTTCTGATGAACTCGCAGACCATTTAGGAATAGGCTTGCTTGTTTAATGTATTTTAGGATAAATACCCAGAACGCTAGCATAGTGGAAATCCTCTATCTGAATCCCTGTGTATTTTTTTTCAGATGTGTAGTAGTGAGGATTTTAGAGAAGGAAATGCCTTTTCTGGGGAATCTAACTCAAGCGTTAGCTCCATTAACCTTGAGGATTATCTCGAGCCCAAGCCCGAGGTTGAAATAACAGGGGCAAGACAAAGTAGTCCCCGAATAGGTGATCTTCCCCAGGATCAGTGGCCCAGACACATTAGGGATGCTCCCGCATTTTCTTCTGGCTACCAGTAAGTAGAGGGGAACTGGTCATGTACCAACATTCGAACAAGCTGCAGATCGAATAAACTCAGAAAAATTGCGAGCAGCTACAAGATTGCCATCCCCCTTCGTCTGCCGATGGAGTTTAATCGACCACACACTCCTCCACATGGACTTGCTTGCTTTTCTGAGGCAGTCCTCAAGTGCGGCGTGCATCTCCCTCTCCATCCGTATATAAAATCAATCATCGATTACTACGGGGTCGTCCCTTTTCAATTGACCCCTAATACTTATAGATATATGGTAGGATTGTATATACTATACCATAAACTAGGCTTAGAAACTCCTACACCTGAAGAATTTGCTTGGTTCTACCAAGTAAAGTCAAATCCATCAGATTTCGGCTTCTTCTATGCGAGCAAGTGGTCGAATCAAGCAATAAGAACGATTTACGGGGTTCGCAACAATATGGGAAAATGGAAAAGTCCATTTTTCCATTTTGACTATGCAGCTAACGGCTTCTTTCAAAATCCTGGTAGGTAGTCTTCCAATTTATTGCCTTGTTTATATATTTATCCCTTATACTGATCGCATTCCAATGTCATCGCAGATAATAGGGATCGACCCGGACTCTCCAGTGACCAGCTCGCAAGAGTATGCAAAATCAACGAGCTTCATGTTGAAGAATTTAACTGGAAGGTTCTTGGCACATCGAAGAACCTGGTCGCTTGCGGTCTAATTCCAAAGAGTGCCGCGTTCCCCGACCCCCCAACTCTTTCTTCCAAGCCACCGAGCTCGAAGAAGAAGCCGAGGAAGAGGACGGACTTAGGTGCCTCGTCCTCCAGGATCAGAAAAAGAAAGGCACCGGCCACACCACCTCGCTCAGAGCCTTCATCTCCAGAGACTGTGTCCCCACCAAATCCTCAACCAGCTCCACAAGAAGGTAATCACACGCTCATTCCAATTACCTTTCTATTATGTTTCCTCGCTTACTAACATACTCTGTTCAGAGATGGTCATTGGTAGCGGTCTGCGAGCACCTCCATCAACTCTCGGGTCAATGGCAAAAACCAGAATACCCGAGAGTACTCCGCCATCAAAAGGGAAGGAGAAGGTCGACTGCTCGAAGAAAAGAAAAGTCGTCTTCGAGGATGTCCCTGCAAGCTCGCCACCTCCTCGACCATCTCAGCCAGAAAGCACTCCCGAACCCCCTTCCGAGGCCGCCACTTCTTCATAACCGAATTTGGCAGATAAAGGCGACGAGCTCTTCGCACTCCTTAACCAACTACCAGAGAAGGCTGGTATGAGCGTAGCTTTTATCGACCGCTTCACGTCTGAAGAAGGTTTGGAGCGAATGAAGCGACGTTCTGCCAAGTTGGCTTTCGGATCCGCGATGAGGATGCTGGCGAATGTAAGCTTCTTTAATCTTCTCTTCATGAGTACTCTTTTGATACTTGGAGATTTACATTTTTTTTTTCTTTTTTAGACTGCAGCTGCTGCTGTCCTGATGCACGATCCAGTTCTCGAATGCTTAGAGAAAGCTAAGAAAGTCGATGAAATAACTCGGAAAAGGCTTGGGAGGAGGAGAGAGCAAACTTCCACTCCGAGAAGCAGCAGATGCTTGAGGACCTAAACAAGGAGAAACTCACCAAGGAGAATCTCGAGGAGAAAGTCAGAGAGCTCGAGAAGGTCGTTTCTGAGTATCCGGACCGTATGAGAGAAACGACCACCGAGGCGGTTCACAAAGCCATCGAAGAGTTCAAAGCGACCGAGGTCAAAGAACTCGAAGATAAGGCTAGCGATATCGCCTCGTCGACCATCATCTATAACATATTCTGCGAGCATCCGGACTTTGACTTCTCTATCCTTGGCGAAGATGTGGTCGAGCTTGTGCAGAGCTGGAAGGAGGATGCGACCAAGACTGGGGATGACGGCGCGAGCCCGTCCACCTGAATTGTTTCTTTTTTTTTTTTGGTTCATTACAAAAAATAATGCGGGCTTTTGTTCCCCTTCTGTACGGACGACAGTTTTAATAAATATCAAATAAATATCATTTCTTCTTATATGCTCCTGCAAAATAATGAAAAGAAACAACAGTAATTTTAACCAAGTAGTCAATCACAAGTGATTGATCAGTATGCTTTTAGCGATTTAAATCCGACTAACTTAAAACGAATTTTAAGCATTAGGATGGGTTAGGTCGCTTAAGAAAACAGTTAATACGAGTGATGCAAACTAGTTGTATAAACGGGTAACTATACAATTGGGTAACACAAATTAAGTAACAATATAATTGGATAACTATTCAAAATAGATAACTAGTTGATCATAAATAGGAGACTTCAGTTTCCCTTTCCTTGTAGGTCTCTTTCATAGCATTTACTTGTTTCCTTTTTCTTGTAGGTTTCCTGTTTGACCAGGCAAACTGCACGGAGAAGGTCGCACAAAACCTGTGAAAGAGTTCGCATATAAGCATCATGGAGGAAGTCGCATATAACCTTCACGGAAGAGGTCTCACATAACACTTATGCGACCTTAGGATTTTAGACCGCACAACACTTATCATCCTTGAAACACCATAAAAGAACTTTAAAATAAAATAAAGCATTAAATAAATGGTATAAATACATTGAATTGTATTACTATCTATTCGATGAATATAATTCTGCATATATAATACATCTGTAGCTTAACCAAATTTACCAACACAAAAAATACCTATATACTAAACAAGACATTATATCTACCAAAGATAAATTCATAATACCAAAGATTGAAATTATAAAGCCTAAAATTAAAAGGGCCATATAGAAATATAACCAAAATTTGGGCTCAATTTAATTAAATATCCTCTTGTCAAATGTTATAACAAAATGTCTGGTATATATACTTATATACCAAGTATAAAACTTTATATATAGTATATTTCAGCACAATAACTAAAATTATCTACCAAGTATAAAAATAAATATATTTGAACATTTAGCTATAAAATTTAAAAAATAGACATCTACTTAATCAAATTTAAAATATTGATCATCCACCTAAATTTTTCAAATTTTTAAAATGCTTTTATAAAACCTAGAAATTTTTCAAATTTTTAAAATGCTTTTATGAAACCTAGTTTACAAGTAACACAAGCAGCAACATAATAAAAAACCAATAAGATAATCATAAACCTGCTGCTACTTTCACAATCTTATTTTATATACCATACATACTTTCACGTATAACATAACAACTATTATATATAACACAATCAATATTGTGTACCAGAGCCTATATTGGGAACAACAATAAAAAACCAGTTACTACTTCAGTAAGTACATGTACAAATATATGTAATCCAAATAATGATACATCAAATACAAAAATAGATAAACCATACAAATATATGTAATCCAAATAATGATATACCAAATACAAAGTAGATAAACCATAAGCTATATCAGAATAAAATCAGCATACAAACACTTTTATATACAATAAATGAAAAAGCTGAATATAAATATTATGAAAAATGAACAAGTACTAAATACAAATAATCAATTGCAAATAAAATAATAAACCAACACTAAAGAATTTAGATTAAAAAAACTCATAAAACAAACAAACAAAATAAACTCATAAGTATACAAAATATATAAAATCTGAAATTCAGAATAGCTTCCGTAAAATTTAGTTCACAAATACTACAAACACAATAAAGATACTATCAAATTTTTATGTACCATGCAAATAAAATGCAAAAATTCAAACTCCATTGACATATAGCACAACAACAGTCATGTATACAGCAATCAGAATGATATATATCAAGCTTAAAATTCCACACTTTTCACAGATTATGAAATTATCTACCAAAAGCAAAAGAAGATAAACCACAATAAGAACTTTATATACCAAACTAGGGAAATTTACACCAAATTAAGATCATTAATGCTTATGAACCAAACGGACAAGATAGAATCTCAAAATTCTTCTCACATGACGTAGATAATTTTTACAATAATTAGAAGCTTATGTGCTGAATACATAAATATTTATACCAAATTAAGATCATTATATATCAAATCTGATATTTGAAATTCCTTTTGAAAAAAAAATTATTAATCTAATTTGCCAATGGAAAATAAAAACATGAAATCAAAACACAAATACCTTCCAATATTGAATAAAGCCATAAAATAAGAACCAAGTTCATTAAAGAATACACAAATATCCCCGCTGAATAAGAAGATTTTGGCAGAGAAGACATATATCTTGCAGAAAAAACGAAGATTTAGACGCCATTGAAGATTTGTTCAGAGAGAGATAGAGAGATGCACAAAAGAGATTTGGAAAATTGAATGAAACTGTTAAATTAAGGGAGCAAAATAGGAAAGTCATGAAATAATAAAGTGTAGATTTTACAAAACAGACATTTATCTATTTAAATTAAAATATGGACATCTACTAAACAAGGATGGCTAAAACTGACATCCACCCTAAATTCCCTATTATAAGAAACAAAATGTGACAACCTATGTACATCAGGGAGGAAAATGAACAATAACTGTAAAATCCCCAATTTTTGAGAGGGTAATTTGGATATTTTACTAATTTTCGGGTATTATATTAGGTGAACTAATTTGCAAAAGTTTTGTGCAGAAAAACTAAATTGCAAATTTTAGAGACAGAATTGATAGAGATTTAGGAATCAGGGACTATAATACAACTTTTTAAAAAATTACACAGTCCCATATATTCCCACTAACGTGGGTTTCTTTTTCCCAGTCACTCTCTCTCTCTTCCCCGACTCTTTCTCTCTCTCTCTTCCCCGACTCTTTCTCTCTCTCTCTCTCTCCTCACTCTCAACCGAAGGACCAGCGAGGGCCGCACTGCTGCCCAAGTTGCCGTCTGGCCTGCTAACCACTTGGTGCGAGCTCGCCATGTTGCCAAGAAGCTTTGTCACCCGTCGCCAGCCGATACCGTGGCCTGCTCGCCAGAAAATGCCATTTTTAGCCGTTTCGGATTTGTCGTCACCGGCGACGATTCTGGCCACCATTTGACCTTTAACCAAGCTTGTTGAATTCGTCTCATCGAGAGGAAGCTCAAGGTATATATATCTTAACCCCATAATGCCCAAATCAAAAGTTGTCATTTTTGGAATATTTTGAGCTTGAGTTGCCTTTTTGATCCGGCCGTTGGATTGTATTTTTGTTGTCATTTTTGGATTGTACTTGGAAAATAGGGAAGTTTGATATATATATATATATATATATATATATATATATTGCCTATGTTTGGTGATCGGCATGAAAATCGAAATTGGACGACTAAGATTTGCCTCAATTTGCGTGCCACCAGCTCGAGGTGGGCCCGGATCTGAATTGGACAAGTTATATGTCTAACCTAGTTATTTTAGGTACTAAGAATTTAGTGAAGAGGTCTGTTTGTGGAATTGAAGCTCCGTTGAGAAATTAGTCTTTCGCAAGAGGATCATCGGGGGCTTAGAATTGATTCTTGACCCTCCGGGCGATCGTCAATAACACCTTGAGAATTCAATAGTGTGGTATCATTATTCGAGCGAGGTAGGGACTCAATTACCTCTGTTTTATATCATTTTCGAATAAAACTTATTTTCTGTAACATATGAGAACAAATGTGAGTGTTGGTTTTCTTGAACATTTGTGATGGGAATTGATTGTATGATGTATACATATTGTATTGCTTTGAGAATTTTTTGAGTACAGGTTATTTTGGGAATATTAAGGATAGGGTCGTTTTGCTACCCATTTTCCTATAAAACCTAGTATGCTGATTTTATTGAAAAATCCGAGCATGATCATTTTCACACTTCAGTTCTGTATTGCATGTGTCATAGGATTATACATGAGCACCGTGTCAGCATCGTGGGTTTACAGTATAGTGCTGTGTGCCTTACCATCAGTGTAGAGTCCGTAAACCCACACGGGGTTCTGTTACTTCTGATTACCTCCCTATTTGGCAGGCGTAGGCAATTCGATTGCTCATCAAGGTTTGGTAGACGACACATGGGTGTCCTCTCCGGGTATAGGCTTAGGTGTCAGGTAGGCTATTAGGTATACTTAGTGCCATCAACCTGGGTTTCCACAGATGAGAGGATGAGAGCTCATGGGTATGGGTTGATTTGTGTCATGTGCATATGAATTGAATGGTTTTGATTACACTGCTTTATATATATATATATATATATATGTATTTCCGGTTTGGATTATATATATATATATATATATGTTTTGGACTAAACTAACCATGCAGGAATTCTCCATCACTAAAATATTTTCGACCGAGGTAATTATTTTTCCTACTAGACATTTTATGCTCACCCTCTTTCTCCCTTCCTCAGGTGGTGTCCAGTGCGATCTTGATGATCAAGAGGAATAAGAGGTCATCTTAACTGTAGTTCGTTTCTTAGTAATGTTAGAAGTTTGTTGTCAGGGTGTTTGGATTGTTTGGTTTCTGTTTAGCATTGAACCAAGATTACTACACTCTATCTTTGTCTGTGAACTTATATATGTCATTCTGGTGTTTGATTTTTGACGTAGATGACGATGATGCTTAGACTTATATTTGATTTCGTGTTTTAAATAATTATCCGATCTATATTTAATGGTGTATACGAACTATGGGAGTGGTTCACAAGATGAAATTTTAATTATTTTATTTAAATAGACCGTTTTATAAAAACCAAAATTTTTGACACTTTTCAAATAAATCAAGGAATATTCCATCTTTGCGAAATTCCCCTTCTGTCGCCACTAGCTCAGGTTTTGAGTTATGACAATAACAAAGGTTCAATTTCTCTTTTAGAGAGACGAAAAATCAAGTAATTAAAGAAAAATCAAGTAAATTACAAACTCGTCTTTAAAAGAAAACAGATTACTATAAAAAGCATAAGAAAGTAAAAGTATTCATATGTACGAATAAAATGGGAATTGTCCAAATAAAACTTTTCATCCATACTGTTTTATTTCTAATTTCAAATAATAAAAGATTAAACTCTTTATGCATGCCATACAAAACGTTTAAGCATTAATTCTATATTTGGCCTTCACATTATAACCTGAATCTTATTTTGTCTCGTAAACTTTAAAGTGTCCTTATTCAGCATCCAATTTTTTCTTTTATCCTTTTAAACTTTTCCAACACTCTTCTCTTACATATTTATGGAAAATACCATGTGTTGGTCACGTGACTTGTAGTTATTCTGATTATTGACATATTGTATATCTCATTTTCGTCCTTGACTTTTAAACATCTATGTATTAGCACCCAATCTTACAAGTATCTCACTTTACCCTATCGTCACTTTGCTATTGAAAATATATGGACAAGTCTGAGGTCTAGGTTTTGTTGGTGATGCTATAATTATATTTTAATTTATTTCGGAATATTTTAAGTTTGAAATTTTGAATCTAATTTTAATACAAAAACAACGTAATTTTGAGGTCCAAAAGGAATAAAGCATCGTCTGTTAAGGTTATTTTAATCTTTTATTTCTTTTTATCCTTCGAAATTATACGACTTAAAGGGTTAGAATTGATATTAAATTAAATTTCAGAGTTCGTTATAGCAAAAAGAATATATGTAGTTTCAGATATTTTTTTTTAATAGTTCAAATATGCAGTTTTTTTGGTTGAAACATATAAATACAATACTGGAATTGATTGGCATTTGGTCCGATAGAATGACCATTAGAATAGAAAGATAATTTTAAGAGAAAGTTTATTCTTTGTTTGGTTTGGCAAAAAGACTCAGTAATAGCTATTTAATTGGAATGACTATTGCACCAAACTATAGGAATTCTTGTTCCTACGAAGTACTGCTGAAATAGCTATTCTATTCTAAAGCTGAAATTAATAAATTTTTTTTTTTTCCCAAAACTTCCCTCAAAATAGGTACATCTTTACTTTTTTTTTTTTTTTTTAAAAAGTGGGACTTAAGGCCACTGCTTATTACAAATTTAAAAGAAAATATTATACAAGTACACACATTACTAAGACTTGAACTACTAACTCTCCCAAATTCACACGCACATCTCTAAAGCCTTCGACTAACTGAGCTACCCTCAGTTGGCTAGGTACATCCTTACTTACTTAACCTTCCAAAACAAAACATATATATATATATACATATATGAATATTTATGTTTATATATGCTTATATAATTAATAATATCACGATTTTGCAACTTATTGAAAAACAAAAATTGAAACTTAACTGCTGTTAAAAAAGAGTTTAATTTTAGGAGTAAACATATAAAAAAAACGATTATGAGAATTTATATCATTTTCCAAGGAATTAATCAATATATATTTAATTTTAGGCATGGATTAAAACTATATTCAATCTTACATTTGATAACTATTATTGTAATTATCATATATAAACTATGCACTTCCAATATACTTTATTATTATTATTAATATTATATGTATTTAGTATCAACATTGCGGGTATATTTGTCAAAATAGTTATTATTTTATTCTATTTCAACTACCGACCAAACATACTAGACATAAATTCTAATGTTAAAGCAAACATAAAAAGTGGATTCAATTCATCATTTCGTTCCTTTCCAATTTATTTCCATTCCTATTCATATTCTTTCATGCAATCAGATCAAATGCCTTAGAGTAAAAAGTGTTATCGATCTAATATATATTTCTTTTCATTCAAGTTGAGGTTATTTATCTATTAAAATTAATAAGATTATCAAATTTGACTAATAAAAGGGTATTTATGTAAATTCATTTAATTTCAAGAGATTTCATAGTAATTATGCTAGTTTAAGAGGTGTTAGTTAGTGTAATCTTTTTAGTTTTCTTTGAAAAAAAAAAACCTTTTTAAGAAAAATAAAAAACCACAATCCATACTAGCTACTTAGTCTAATTCCAGACCTAAGTAGACAGGACTCGACTATATTGTATTTGATTATTAGGTTTGGATTGTATTGATTTATATTACTATTGAAAATTATTTCATATGGGATAATAAGATAGGACTAACAAGAAAAATACTATATATATATATATATAGGACCATATTATTTAGGAAGTGTTTAAGAAAAAAAATATATATAAATATCGGTCCCATATTTATTAGGAAAATAAGGAAGAAAATGTTAAAAAAAAAAATGAAAAATATGATATCCACATTTATGGAGAATAGGATGGTACAATTTTAACCCATCTTATTCCTTCACAATATTGTACTCACAATTTTTCAGGGGCAAACAAAAGAGTGGAATTAATAATCCAGCCCCTTCCTCTAGCAACGTCTCTACACACCCAAGTTATATAACCTTAAATGAGTTTTTTCTTTCGAAATTTTATTTCATTTTATTTTTTATCATAAACTTTTAAAATTGTTTAAGTACAGTAACTTTTTTTATACATTATATTTGCACGCCAAGTGGCATAAAAACAACTTATTTAGTAGCGAAAAGACTAAATTAGACAAAGTAAAGTTAAATAGCACAAATGGTCCCTTGACTATCTTTGTTTTGATGATTTAGTCCTTCAACTGTTAATTCTGGCCAATAAATCCTTCAACTATCATTTTGTTTGCCAAGTTAAATAATGACATTACTTTCTTAATTAGTTGCGAAGGTAAAAAAATAAATAAAAAAATAAAATCATAAGATTAAAATTAATATAACTAAGAAAGCAAAAGACTTGTATTTGATCTTCCCTCCCCCCTAAAACTAAATCCCACAAAGTCCTTAATAAAATAAAGCCAAACGTCAACTAAAATAAGATAAAACTCAAAGCTCTGGGATATTCTGGGTGCTCAAAAGTGTTTAGGACTTATCGATATTTTGTTCGTGATTGTTTTTCTATTCTTTTAGGTATATGTTATGTCTTTGAGACAAAATTGGCTACAGCAATTTATGCGATTGATTTTTTTTTGGAGGTATAATTATCAGCGGCTTTAGTTAGAAAGTGCTTCCATTTATGTGGTTTCTATTTTGTTGATACGTTCTCTCAAAGTTCCTTTTTGTTGGAGATCTACCTGGTCTAAGGCGTTAGGATATATAACGCAAATAGACATTTTGAGTGCTCAAGAGTTTTTTGAACTAATTGACATTTTTTTGTGGTTATTTTTCTATTCTTTTAGGTATCCATTATGCATTTGAGGTAAAATTGGCTGTTGGGATTTATGCGATTTGTTGGAGCGGTTTTTACCAGTTGTCCACGTGTCTCTGAACTGCTGATGTTGTATCCTCCAACTATCTAATGTCCTTGCTATCCCAAAGAGCTTTTGACTTCAGGTAAGATTAAAGAGGCGGGGGAAGCCACCTGCAAAGACTCTCCGATGCTTAAGTTAGTTGTTTATCTTTGGTTCAGGGTAGCAAAGATTTAGTTTTTCTTTATATGAGTATATCTTTAAAATATTTCTTTTTGTATGCATACATACTCTCTTTTGGGGATGCATGGCTCATATATATGGTCCTAAAATTGTGAACCTCATGGTTCTCAATCCCAGGACCGAATATCTTTTTTCATGAGGACTTACTCTAGAGATCACGGGCCGAGATTACTGTGATTCTTCCTGCATCGTCGTAGCCTAGTTTCCGCTGTCCCCTATGGCTCGAGTCTATCAGGGGCGAGATTTGGACAAACCGCCGTTCTGTCAAGACGATTTGTCCCATGCGCACACCTACTCAGGATCGCATTAAATGCTCTGTCTGGGTCTAGAGCTGTGAGTTGCTTCTTATTATACTCTGGTGAAAGACCCTTGGGGCTCCCGACCCTCAACTGTCGAGGTAAGAATTGGATTGGGCCGAGTCCATCCAGGATTTGGGATGGGCTCGGCCCTAGTCTCAGATAGCCAATGAGCCTATGTGGTATCACGTGCGACTCGCGTAGCCTTTAATTAGTCATTCTGGACACGTGTCAAATGGTGTGCCCCGTTTATGACCTGTTCTGCCCCTTAATCGTCCACGTGGTGTATGATTTAGGAATGGGTCCCACAACTGCCCCCATTTCCCTAGTTGATGGATTCATATCCATCAAGTGGGGAAATCGTTTCTCCGTCCTTCCAATTTGAGGGATACACATGGCTCCCCAATTGCCAACGCGGAGGCACGCCATCCCATGTCAAAATTTTTTCAAATTTTGAAATTCTGACGCTTCAGTCTTCCTTGCTCTGCCCTTCTCCAGGAAAAACTCTTCGGCTCCCCCTCTATAAAAGCCGTATTTATGCTCATTTCTTATTTTATCAAAATCTCTAAGTATTTCAGCTTTCTCAAATCTTAGGGTTTCCGTATCTCTTTTTTCCTAGAACCTTTCTTCTTCTTCGATCACATCTAACACGATGGTCCTGGAACTGAGTCAGAAACTCCACCCTGTTACGGATTCCGAATTAGGGTCGTGGAGGAGGCAGCTCTACTTCCTTGGCGGAGTCACCTTATAGAGGGTCGATGGCCCAACGGACTGGTACCTTTACCCCTCTGCTCCGGAAGGCTCCATCGTTCTGGGGAGGTGGCATCTAGAGTGGTTGTGATTTCCTCTCCCTCATTTGGTCCATCAGTTCTTTAGCCTCACGGGAATTCATCCGATGCAGCTCAACGCTAATAGAATCATGATCTTGATGGAGCTTTCCGCCCTGTCAGTCCTCTATAACATACATATAGACCTAGAGGTGGTCTTTTATGCCTACAAGCTCACCCTCATCCCCAAAAAGAGCTTCTACCCCACTTTCTACCTTCAACCGCTCCCAGGACGCCATATTTTCTAGAGCTTGCCGAGGTCGGACAAGCAATGAGACTCCCACTCTAGGCTGTATGCCGTCGGAAGGGCGTGGTGCTCTCCTTGGGTGAATGGGGAGTACTTCCAAGTTCCTTCGTTTTTTCTGCAAAGTAAGTACTAGATCGTGATTTTTGGGTCTGCGCTTGCCTCGTCCGTTATTGCTCACGATATTTTTCCTTGTGCAGCCTCTGCAGAAGAAAGCAGATTTGAGCCACAATTATCAGCGGGAAGGCTCAACGAGCTAGAAGGGATCATCATCTTTGGGTCTCCTGGGGATCGCCGACACATCCAGGCCACCTTGATCCCTCAGATGATGAATATGATGCCTAGGATGATCTCATACTTTCCTTCCCACTGGATACCTGGGTCATCACAAAGCACCTGCAGAGCCAGCTCGATGCCCCAGCTTTGAACCGATTCCGTCGCAATGAGCAGAGTCACATCGCCATGGTGGGTCGTCAAGTTACAGTGTCGAACCAGTTGGCAGGTCCCTGTGACCTGGTGGCGCCGACTAGCCACGAGCTCAAAGAGGCCGCGAGGCTCGTGGCTGAGAAGTGCGTCAGGCTTCGTAGATAGGAATCCGCCGCCCCTAAGAAAGTTAAAAGTGAGTTCATTTTTGCATTCTGGAGCTCCGTCGATCGAGTTATAGCTATGTTCTAACTACATTGCTTGCTCTTTATAGAATCAGATGTAGGCCTTTCAGTAGACCCCTCTCCAGTCAAGGGAAGTGCCACTACATACAAGGCTCGATCCAAGGTATGCACTGGTCAGTGCCTTGCAGTGTCTTCAGAGGATGAGGCAACTGTGGTCCCCTCCTCCAGCACTAGCGGACCTCCGACTAGGGAGACGACGGCCATAAAAGTTGTTTATGGCTAGGGGGCGCCTTCGAGCCTGCCTGGGGAATCCGCTGCTCGGACCTCTTCCTTCCCTCACTCCGGTTCGAAGACAAGCACGGGGTTCGGTGCTGCTTCCCTCCCGTGGGGAGATCACTGAGCTCAATAGGGGGGCTTCTAGGTTGAAATCTCGGCTGTCCTCCCCTCCTCTGGTCCCAATAAAGTAGCGTCACGAGGCCGACTTATCCAAAGAGAAGGAGGGCCCGGCAGGGAATAGTAGCAAGATTACCCCCTCTTCCGATAGTGATGATGATGGGGCCATGCTAACCCTCATGAGGAGGAGAAGGTCCGCCCGCAGTGGCCCGTCAGGGGGAACTGGTCAAGACAAGATCGAAAAATCAGATTAAGGCGGGGCTCCAATGGGGGCAGCAACTGAAACTACAGGTGCAGCAATAGTCGCCGTGGCATCTTCTGCTAAGGATGCGCCACCCCCAACTGTCGCTGAAAGCGCGCTCGGCGACACCCAACTTTCTACCGTCTCCACTACCACTGCTTCGGGAGCGTCGAAAAGAGCTACGGAAGCGTGTCCGGTGGGAGGAGAGGGTGTCCTCATGGTTAGCGGGGTGGAGTCGTGTTCCTCAGATGCGGACAATGCCCAATGGGAGGGTCCAGCTGCAGAGCCCAAGCTGGAGGTGCTCTGCTTAGAGAACGTCGAGTTCATCGCTGGCCGTAACATTGCGCAGGTTTGGCTCATCTGGCTGCCACCTCCATTTTTTTTTTTGGCATCTTTGCTGAATACTAACTTCTCTTTCTTGTATCTTGTAGCTAGCCGCCATCCAGTCCTTCTATACTTCTCGTGTCAGGGAGCTGACCGGGGAGTTGAACTCCCGTTCTGCACTGGCCAAGCGGAGCGAGGCCATCCTTGCCAAGTTGAGGGCTGACTTCGACTTGTATCAGAGCCTGGATGAGGCTAGGGTCGGTAGTACGGTGGCTCATGCTCTGAGTGTTGAGAGGGTCAGGTGCGAGGAGCTAGCTACAAAGTTGGCTGAGGAAGAGGTCGGCAGGCTCACTCAATCTGAGGCCACCAGGTCGGCCCAAGACGAGCTCAGGGTCAAGGAGCAGGACCTGCAGAATGCAGGGGCAGAGAAGGGGCTAGCCTTCATCGCTCACAATAGGGCCATCGATGATGCCAAAGAGGCAAGGAAGGCCGAGGTGAAAGCCAAACTGGAGGCCCATTCCCTTCAGCGCAGAATCAACCGGTCCAATGAGGTAAACCGATATCTTTGCTTTGATCACAAAAATTTGATAGGGGCTCATGCAGAGTTATCTCGCAAGCACGGCGAAGATCTCGCCAACATTAACACTTTTTGGTCGACTTGTCGCAGCGGTAAGCAGAGCTGAGGTTGGCGGCACTGAGGGACAGACTGGCAGACGTGGAAAAGCTGAAGACGAGGTACTAGAGGTAGGTGGATGTCCTTTCTGCAGAGAGCTACAGGTCTGGATAAGAAAACAGGGAGTTCGAAGGCCACGCGGAGGTGGTAACACCAGACCAGTTCACTGAGCAGAAAGGCATCAAGAGGGACCATTATTCCATCAAGCACTACATGCAGCAGCTAGGGGATGGGATCAACATCGTGTACCCTGCTGATGTGCTAAAGATGCTCAACGAAGAAAAAGACGGGCCCTCTGCATCCACCTCTGTTGCCAAGGAGATCGTCCTCGCTTCTGGTCCACTAGAGCAAGCCTCGGAGGTTCCTTGTGGTTAGCCTGATCTTGGGGCCTCAACTGGTGATGGGTCTGGTGCGGTCGTTTTGTCCAGTGATGACTCCGACCCTGGCACACCGCCCTCTGTCGGAGCTGGACCAAGTGCCGAAACTAGCCACGCTCCCCTGGCCGGAGGTAATTAGGGCCTCTTGCTCTGTGTATTTGTAAAGTAGATGCTCGTTGTAACCATTTGTTTAAACAATAGAGACCGTGCTATTTTTCCAAGTTTATTCCATTCTCTTACTCCTTTCGTTGACCGCATTTAGTGTTAGGGTCAGATATCGTATATGATGTCATTCTCTTGTTGGTAGCATGACCAGTATTTGGGTTTGACTTGGTTGTATATAGTTCTGAGTTCTTAGTGAATTCTCCTCATATTTTGATCGACGAGATTAACTTTAGAGACCGGGATGTGAGTTTCAGCCCATCCGGTTTTGAGGATGTATAACCTCTGTTATGACTTGTCTTGGCAGAATTCGACCCACGCGTATGGTTGGACTTCTCTGACCCCAAATGGGAATGCGCCAGGAACCAGCTCCAGGGGTTGGTCGACCACTGTTTGGACCCGTCGCTACAGAGGAGAAGGCCTGGGCTTGGATCTCATCGGGAGCGAACAGGGCGCTACCACTCTGATATGTCCCTGTGAGTCCGTCCAAGACCTACATCTTATAAGTAGAGCTTCCGGATGTGCGTCCCTGTCGACCATGCGCTTTGTACTTTTAGGAATAATAAAAAGAGTTTGATTTTAACTTCTGTCTTCATGCCTAGTCTTGTACTGGACTACTTCCAATGGGTAGGCTCTAACTCCGTTCATTCCCAGTTCACGCGTAATTAAACTGCTCTCTTGGTAGGGTCTGCTTCCAACAGGTAGACCCTGATCCCACTTTCCTTTGTCTCGCATGCAGCTAAAATGCTCTCTGGTGAGGGTCTACTTCTAACGGGTAGACCCTGTCCCCGCTTTCCTTCGTCTCACACGCAGCTAAAATGTTCTCTAGTAGGGTCTGCTTCCAACGGGTAGACCCTGTCCCTGCTTTCATTTTAGCCTTTCATATAGCTAAAGCGCTCCTTAGGGAGGGTCTACTTCCAACAGGTGGACCCCGACCCTACTTTTCTTTAACTTTTCGTATAGCTAAGATGCTCCTTAGAGAAGGTCTACTTCCAATGAGTAGACCCTGTCCCCGCTTTCCTTTGGGGGCAGGTCGCAAGCTTTCGCTGCGCTACTCTTTCTTCTTTGTACATTTTCTCAGGCCATCGGCAATCCTTTTATTGCACGATGTGATTCCTATAGTACGATCATTTTCGAGGTCTGCTGATAAGTTTTTGGTTGCGTAGCTTTTCCCTCTTCGTACGTTTTCTCGAGCCATCGGCTAGCATTTTAGTGCACGATGTGATTCCCATAGTACAATCGTTTTTTAGGTATGCTGGCAAATTTTTGGTTGCGCAGCTCTTTCCTCTTCGTACATTTTCTTGGGTCATTAGCAAGCAACATGATCCTTGCAGTACGATCATTTTTGAGGTCTGCTAGCAAGTTTTTGGTTGCGCAGTTCTTTCCTCTTCGTACATTTTCTTGGGTCATCGGTAAGTGACGTGATCCCCGCAGTACGATCGTTTTTGAGGTCTGCTGGCAAGTTTTTGGTTGCGTAGCTCTTTCCTCTTCATACGTTTTCTCGGGTCGTCGGCAAGTTACGTGATCCCCACAGTACGATTCTTGATTGCGTGAATAGTGCATGGGGTCTGCCACTGTGGGCAAACCCTTTTTCCATAGCAATCCAAGGATAAATCTATGTGGTAGAAAACTTGACTTGTTTTGGAATTAAGCTTTTTAATAAAATAAGCATTTACACGGGTCTTACAACATTTACAAGCGTCTCACACGTGATACTTTTTCAAGTGCTGAGCATTCCACGTGTTTAGTAGGCTCTTCCCGGTCTTGAGTTCTTTCAGAACATACACGCTATTGTCAAGTGCTTTATTCACCTCATAGGGTCCAACCCAATTGGAGTCTAGCTTTGAGGAATTCCCTGTTCTGACCTTTAAGACCCAATCCCCGGCATTAAATGGATGAGCGCTAATCTTCTTTGCAAAGTAGGACCTGGCCTATTGGTGGTATGAGGCCAAGTGGACCAGGGGCATGTTTCTCGTTTCTTCCAGGAGGTCTGTGTTGTGGCTTAGCTGCTGCTCGTTTAATGGGGCATCCTTTACCACTTCGGAGCGAAGGGTCGGGAGGCCAATCTCAGTCGGGATCACAGCCTTTGACCCGTAGACCATGGTGAATGGCTTTCGTCCTGTCGACCTCTGCTTCGTGGTTCGATGGGCCCATACAATGGCCGGTAGCTCTTCTAACCACCTGCCTTTATCCTCTTGCAAGTTCTTTTTGATATTGCTAAAAATGGCCTTGTTCGTAGCCTCTACTTGGCCGTTTCTGTGAGGGTAGTTCACGGATGAGAAACTAAGCCTTATATCATATAGCTCACACAGTTCCTTCAGCTTACCATTCTGAAACTATGTGTCATAATCAGCGTGTATCTCTTTCGGAATCCCATATCGACAGATTATATTTTTCCAAATGAAGTTAATCGTGTCTGCCTTACTAACAGTCGCGTAGGCTTCAGCTTTTACCTATTTGGTGAAATAATCTGTAGCCAGCAAGACGTATCTTCTTCCCCTTGGACTTCTGGGGAGCTCTCCGACAATGTCCAGGCCCTATTTGGCAAACGGCCAAGGAGTTATATTCGAATGGAGTTCCTCTGCTGGTTAGCGTTTCATTGGGGGCGAACCTTTGACACTTATCGCATTTCTGGACAAATCGGGCTGCCTCGGTCATCATGTATGGCTAGAAATATCCAACCGTCAGAGCCTTGTGGGCGAGGCTATGTTCGCCAAAGTGGTTGCCGCATACTCCCTCGTGGATTTCCTCCATCAGTTTCTGCACTTCAATGGGACCTACATACTGCAGCATCGGTCCAATTATCGATCTCCTAAACAGTCGCTCCCCCACCATCGAGTATCTGGCAGCCTTCAGTCTGATCGACCTCGCTTCTCGGGGTCCGTAGGCAGTTTTCCAATGCCAAATACTGGGTGATGGGCTTCATCCACCCCTCGTCTGCGGAGCCGGTTGCAAATACACGGCGTGCGGGGGTCTCCGAAGGGTCCCTCATGCTCTCGCCCTCTAGGAGAATCTCTGTGTGTCCGGTCGTTCCCCTGATCGACGCGCTCTTAGCTAGCTCATCGGCCTTTTGGTTCATCTCCCTGGGAATCTATTCGATATTAAAACCGCTAAAGCAGGCTTTCACCCCCATTACCTTGGAGAAGTACCTGTGTAGTCTTGGCTCTTTTACTTCGAAGTCTCCCATGATCTGACCCGTGAACAATTGCGAGTCGGTCTCTACTGCAATGCTCTCTACTTTGAAATGCAGAGCTAGTTCAAGGCCTTACAACAGTGCCTCGTACTCCGCCTCGTTGTTCATTGCTTGGGAACCGAGCCTCAAAGCTTTCTCTACTCTGAGTCCTATTGGGGTCTGCAGGACATCCCGATACCTGACCCCAAGGCATTCGTAGATCCGTCAGTATAGAGGGTCCAGGCTGAAGAAGGGTGAGGCTGAGATGTTTAGAGCGGGTCATGCAGCTCACCGAAGGATTTGATTTCTATTAGGAAATCTGCCATGACTTGCCCTTTCTTCGCCCCTCGAGACCGATACTTGATGTCGTATATTCCCAGTTCGATGGCCCACTTGATCAGTCGTCACGATAGGTCTGGCTTGGCCAAGATTTGCCTGATGGGGAAATCTGTATACATAGTGACCGAGTATGCCTCAAAGTATTGCCTGAGTCTTTTTTTAGCGTTGACCAGAGCGAGGACCAGTTTCTCTGCCATACTATATCGCGTCTCGGCATCGAGGAGCATGCGGCTTGTATAGAACACCGGCTTCTGCTTACTGTCTTCCTCGATGAATAATACGGTGCTAATCGCTACTTTGGATACTGCTAAATAAGCGTATAGGCGCTCCCCCTCTATTGGGGAAGCCAAGATAGGCAGATGACTTAAGTATAGCTTGAGATCTATCAGGGCCTTATCCTGCTCCTCCCCCCCAGGCGACAGTGGAGGTTCTCTTTAGGCACTGGAAGAAAGGCTTGCATCGGTCAGACATCTTGGAAACGAACCGACTGAGAGTGGCTATCTTCCCGGCTAGGTGCTGAACTTCCCGAAGGGTCGAGGGTTTCTGTACGTCTATGATTGAGGACAACTAGGTCGAGTTGGCCTCAATACCCCTTCTGCTCACGATGTGCCCCAGGAACTGGCCGGAGGTCACCCCGAATGCACATTTCTTGGGGTTTAGACACATCCGATATTGCCTCAGAATCTGGAAGCATTTGTCTACATGTCTCAGATGGTCTGACGCTTCTCTGCTCTTTATGACCATGTCGTCGATGTAGACTTCCATAGTCTTTCCTGGCAGCCCGGTGAACATTTTGTTCATGAGCCTCTGGTAGGTTGCCCCCGCATTCTTCAAACCAAATGGCTTGCGTCTGTAACAATACAGACCTTGCTCCGTAATAAATACCGTGTGGATTTGGTCTTCCTCGTACAGGAGGATCTGGTTGTATCCAGAGTAGGCATCCAGGAAGCTCATCCTCTCGAATCCCACCGTTGCATCATTTGGTTGATCCTTGGCAGGGGGAAGCTATCCTTTGGGTAGGCCTTGTTCAGGTTGGTGAAGTCTATGCAAGTGCGGTCATCGCCGTTTTTCTTCTTCACCACCACTGGGTTGGAGACCCAGCATGGGTATACGCATTCCATGATCAGGCCGTTCTCCAGTATCGTCTCTACCTCCTTGTTGATCGCTCTATTTTTCTCTGGCGTGAACCTTCGGGGTCTCTGCTTGACCGAAGGGAAATTGGGGTCTATGTTCAGCCGGTGGCAGGCGTGCGCGGGGTCTATCGCGAGCATGTCGTCGTGGGACCACACGAAGATGTCTTCGTTCTGCCTCAGGAACCCCATCATCTCGTTTTTTTTCTCCTCGGGCAGCAAGGCCCTGATTAAGACTACCTTCGCCAGTTTTGCTTCTTTAAAAGGGACCGCCACTAGCTCCTCAATCATGGATTCTAGTCCATCGGACTCCTCTTCGATCTGATTCATGTATGCTGGTAGGCAGTCCTTTGATTGCTACCTATCTCCAGCTGAGGCGCTCATGCTCGCATCAGCTCCCCTCAGGGCGGTTGAAAAATATTTCCTTGCGGAGGCCTGGTCTCCCTTGATGTCTATCGTATAGGTACCATCCCTTGATAGATATCGCAAGACCTGGTGGAGGGTGGAGGCGACCCCATGCATGGCGTAGATCCATCCTCTCCCCATGACGACGTTGAAGGAGGACTGGCAGTCGATGACGACGAAGTCCACGTCCAGGCATCTCTCTGCAGCGCAAACCTTCAGGGTCACGATGCTTTAAGGGGCTGACCTTGGTACTGTCGAAAGCGAACAGTGGCTGACAGGTCGGCCTGAGTGCGTTTCCATTCAGGCCCATGCTCTAGAACATGCTGAGGAAAAGGACATCGATCCTGCTCCCACCGTCGATCAGGACCCTTCTGACCAACACAGAGCCGAACTGCAGCTTAATCACCAAGGGGTCATCATGAGGCAGGCGCACCGTGGTCAGATCTTGCTAGGTGAAGGCGATAGGAGCGGCAGAGGCGTAGCTTTCTCCCATCATCATATGGTTGACGAAATAGCCCATCCCCGTCAGGCGCTTCACCCTTTCTTTGGTCTTTTTGAGGCATTTTTCCTTCTCCTCCCAACCCTTGTTCGGCCCTGGTCTGCCCATGATGGTCGGGACTATCCTCAGGGCCTGTTCTCCTGATCCGGAGGCCTGGGTCTGCTTGCCTTTTTCGAGCCTGGTGGCATCTTCCTACGTCTGGATTCTGCTGGTTTTCAAATACTACTTCAACTTGCCGGCATGTATTGCCATCATAACCTACGCGTAAAGGCTGCGGCAGTTGATGATGTCATGCCTGTGATCCTTGTGAAATTAGCAGTACCTATTCCTGTTTTTTATGTGCTTAGGAACACCGGACTTGGGTAGGTCTTTGAAAATGCCCCTATCCCTGTTTTCGTGGTAGATCACGTCGATCGGCGTGTTGAGCTCGTATTTCGGTAATGGGTCACGAGACGCATTCCTCCTCTTGCCGCCTTCATGACCGTGTTGGGTGGGGGCTTCCTGTTTCAGAGTCAGCCCTTGGTCCAGCGCGGGCCTTTTTACCTCTTGCGGGGCCGGGGTTTGTGCCGGTACTGTTGTTATCACAGTGGAGGCCTTGGGCACTTTCTGGTGGCTTTCCAGCATCCTGAATACCTCTTTCGACTTTGCCTGGATGTCTGCCATATCGTACAGTCCCCTAACGAACGAGCCTGCGGCTTGGACTGAGTCGGCATTGTGCACTAGGGACATCAGCTCTAGGAAGCGTGACAGGTATTCTCTCGGAGACTCGTTCACTGTTTGTTCCAACCGGTCAAGATCTCGCATGGATTTCAGCTGCCTCTGATCTCCTGCGTACTGCTTCAAGAAAAGTTTGCGAAAATCTTCGAAAAGTTTGCAAAAATCTTCCAAAAGTTTGCAAAAATCTTCGAACTCGTTTATGGATTTCTCTGGGAGTTGTCTGAACCATAATAAGGCCGGTCTTGCCAGGGTTGTGGAGAAAACTTTGTAGGTCACAGCCTCTCCCTGGTTTCCAAGGCCATTTTCTACTGAAAGTGGTATATATGATCGAGGGGGTCAGACTTCCCTTCGAACGGCCTGTAGGTCGGGGTTGTGAAGTCTCTCAGCTTGGGCTCCATCTAGTTGACCCCTCGCACAGTTTGCTCTGCCACATCATCAGGGGTCTGGCTGTGATGGGCCCTGAGCCTTTTACTCAGTGCTGCCATCATTTCTTGCTTCCAGTTAGGAAGCATACCTTCCGGGCATTCTTGGTGTCTTCTGTCCACTGCCGCTCTGGCTCGGAATGGCCTCGTCTGGCTTTGTCGCTCCCCCTGCATCCGTGATCTGAATGGGGTAGGAACTTCCCTCAGCAGTTGGCCCCCAGACTCTTGTTGGACCTCTTCGTCAAAATCTTCCCTTCGCTCGCTCCTGGCTTCGCTTGCCAGCAGCTCTTCGAGGCGAATGTTATCTCTGCGCACTTTTGCGATTTTTTCTTTTAAACCCAGGACGGCCTCGTGGGCAATCTCTGCCTTCCGGTTTTCTTCTGCCAAGGTGGCGAGTATCTGATCTAGCTTTTGCCCCAGACCCAGTTATGCGTCCTGGGAGCTCCCTTCAGCGTCGAGACGTATACTCCTAGTTGTCATTCTCGAAGGTGTCATCCTATGTTGTATGGCCTTTTGTTCAGGGAGAGCGTGATTGTGAAACTCTTACTCTTTTTCTCACGCTCAACGTGTTCCCACAGACGGCGCCAAACTGTTGGAGCAGTTTTCACCAGTTGTCCACGTGTCTCTGAACTGCTGATGTTGTATCCTTCAACTGTCTACGTGTCCTTGCTATCCCAAAGAGCTTTTGACTTTAGGCAAGATTGGAGAGGCAGGGGAAGCCACCTGCAAAGACTCTCCGATGCTTAAGTTAGTTGTTTATCTTTGATTCAGGGTAGTAAAGATTTGGTTTTTCTTTATATGAGTATATCTTTAAAGTATTTCTTTTTGTATGCGTACATGCTCTCTTTTGGGGACGCATGACTCATATATATGGTCCTGAAATTGTGAACCTCATGGTTCTCAATCCCAGGACCGAGTACCTTTTTTCATTAGGACTTACTCCAGAGATCATGGGCGGAGATTACTGTGATTCTCTCTACATCGTCGTAGCCTAGTTTCTGCCGTCCCTTATGGCTCGAGTCTGTCAGGGGCGAGATTTGGACAAACCGCCGTTCTGTCAGGACGGTTTGTCCCATACGCACACCTACTCAGAATCGCATTAAATGCTCTGTCTGGGTCTAAAGCTGTGAGTTGTTTCCCATTGTACTCTGGTGGAAGATCCTTGGGGCTCCCGACCCTCAATTGTCGAGGTAAGAATTGGACTGGCCTGAGTCCATCTAGGGTCTGGGATGGGCTCGGCCCTAGGCTCGGACAGCCCATGAGCCTATGTGGTACCACGTGCGACTCACGTGGCTTTTAATTAGTAACTCTGGACATGTGTCGGACAGTATGCCCCATTTATGACCTATTCTGCCACTTAATCATCCACGTGGTGTATGATTTAGGAACGGGTCCCACACGATTGATTTTGCTTAGAGGTATATTTGGAAGTGGCTTTTAGTTAGAAAGTGATTTCACTTATGTGATCTCTATTTTATTGCCATGTTCTCTCAAAGTTTCTTTTCATTAGAGAACTGTCTGATCTAGGACGTTGGAGTGTATTGCTCAAATGGATTTTATAATGACTCATATTTATCGATAGGGTAATTATCTTGTTGATTCCTTGACTTCTCAACTATCTTTAATAGTCTACTTAACTTGGCTTGCTTCGTCTTTTATTTCTTCTTTTGTTTATAATTATTGTATTGTTAAACCTAGTTACAAGCTTAGCAGATTTTATCTTTTGTTATTAGTCCTCTTAGTCCTTGAGAGATCAAGTTTATATCCCTTTTGACCAAATGTTCTTTTCTTTCTTTTATTTTTTTTTTCAAAATAAAAGTTCTTTCGAACCATCGGGATTACCGTTAAAAAAAAAAAGGGTAAAACTCAGATGGTCACAAGATACCAAATTTCTCAGCAAAAAAGAATGAAGATCAACTCCACATAGAACACCATTGAAGTTAGAGAACAACAAGCACAGGGGAGGAAAAAAGAAAATCAAATCGTACAAAACCGATTGAATAAATCAAAGCCAAATCTCAACGACACCAAAAATCAAAAGAGTACCCATGTTCAGATGATTCACAATCCGCAATCAAACACAAATTGTAATAAAACAGATTCAAAATCACAAAATTTCATTATGTAATTAAAGTATAGCCAAGCTCACACTAGACCGATTATGGGAAGGAGTAACCCACATCTTCATGACATTGTCAGAGGCCAAGCAAAACTATATCATAAAGACAGGAGGGCGAATATAAAGATGGTTCAAAAGAACTCATGGATCTGCAACTTTATTTTCAAACGTGGAGGGCGAATATAAAGATGGTTCAAAAGAACTCATGGATCTGCAACTTTATTTTCAAACGTGGACTAAAGAGTACAATATGTAACTCGTATTTTTTTTCCTTACTCGTTTGATATATCATAGCACCTGTTTTTCAAATTAATTTCAAAACACAAAAAAAATGATTAAAAATATAGGGCACATGCACTTTTAGTAAAATTATCCTATATTAAACAACAGTTAAATCGGCTTCCACCCACATGGACTAGTCGAAACTTGATTGGACTGATCGAGATGGCTACATTGGATGTGATCAGACTCGATTTTTAGGTATAATTTTTATGCATAAAATATATACGGCGCGATATAGATTTTATGCGTAAAATATTGAGTATAAAAATTATATTTGTGAAATAAAAGTAAAAAACAGGTATTTATGGAAATGTGCTTAATAAAAATGATATTTATCAACTTCTCCAAGAGTATTCGGGAGTTTCGCAAGCCCGCCCACCCCACCCCAAAAAAAAAATATTGAAAAGAAAAATAGGGAGGAGGAGAGGGTTATTTTGGGGGAAGGTATTTGAACCAAGTATATCCGTCCAGTTTGATTGTTTTGTTAACTTGGATGAGAGAGAGAGGGGTACGAAGGAGAATTGCCATTAACATGAGGTAATGATCGATCAGCCTAGCAATTTCTTCTGTTTAGTTCTCAAGTTTTCTTGGTTTTATATACTCGAATTTGGCGCAACAGTTTTCTCAGAATGAAAAGCTTCAATGTCCATTAACAATTAGGGATTCGTAAGAACCAAAAGCTATACTACAAATTTAAGTTCAGTTCTGTGGTGCTTTTCAACTTTCACTTGGGTATTTTCACAAACACTTTATGCTCATTGTTGTTTAGTTGTTCCTTCTCATGTTTTTCTTCCATTTTGGGTTTTAAGCTATTTGTGTTTGCTAGCAGTAAGGAAACATGAGAAGAATTAGACCCTTATTCTCAATTTTGCTTTCCACTCATATCTATAAACCCACCACTGCCCATTGCCTAATTCCCATTACTGCTGATTGTGCCCTGAGGCCTTGCCCCACTCAACACGCTGGTTTCCGGGTCATCCCTTTTTCTTTTTCTTGTTCTATTTCCCAGCACTCCAAAAATGAAAACTTCCATCAAAATGCTGCCGTGGATGACGATGACAAGGAGGAGGATGACAGTGACTTTGAAGATGGTCAAACCAAGTTACCACAATTGGATTCGAAAGAAGATGAGAATCTCGCTCGAGATGTAAAAGCTCTTGTGGGTATTATACGTGAGGAGCCATCGCGCTCTGAAGTGAGAAGAAAGCTTGGCCAGTGTGGTATAGCAGCGTCGTCGGAGTTGGTAGCACAGGTTCTTTCACAAGTTCGCAATGATTGGGAAGCGGCGTTCACCTTCTTTTTGTGGGCTGGTAATCTGCCGGGCTATGATCACTCTTTGCGTGAATACCATTCCATGATTGCTATTCTTGGAAAAATGAGAAAGTTTGACACTGCGTGGGCCTTGATTGAAGAAATGAGAATGCAAAAGGCTGGTCTGTCTCTTGTAACTCCGCAGACTCTTTTGATCATGATCCGGAGATATTGTGCGGTCCATGATGTTGGGAGGGCGATAAACACTTTCTATGCTTACAAACGTTTTAAGTTTAATGCGGGGATGGATGATTTCCATGGACTTCTTTCTGCACTTTGCCGGTACAAGAACGTACAAGATGCTGAACACTTGCTCTTCTGCAACAGAGACACCTTCCCTTTTAACACCAAAAGCTTTAACATTGTCCTCAATGGATGGTGTAATGTAATTTGTAGTCCACGTGAGGCACAGAGAATCTGGTGGGAAATGAGCAAGAGGCGCGTCCAACATGATGCTGTTTCGTATGCAAGCATCATATCTTGCTATTCAAAATCGGGTAACCTAAACAAGGTGCTCAAGCTCTTCAACAAAATGAAAGATATGGGGATCCTTCCCGATAGGAAAGTTTATAATGCGGTGATTCATGCCCTTGCTAAAGGTAGGTTTGTGAAACAAGCTATCAATCTTGTGAGAACAATGGAAAGGAATGGAATTACTCCGGATGCTGTCACTTATAACTCACTGATCAAGCCTCTTTGTAAGACCCGGAAAATAGATGAAGCTAGACAGGTATTTGATGATATGGTGCAGCACAAACTTTTTCCCTCTGTTCAGACTTACCATGCCTTCTTCCGTGTTTTAAGGACTGGGGAAGAAGTCTTTATGCTCTTGGAAAAGATGAAAAATATCGGTTGCAAGCCAAATTCTGATACCTACATGATGTTGATTAGAAAATTTTGCCGATGGCAACAGCTGGATAATGTCTTTAAGTTGTGGAGTGAGATGAGTGAAAGTGGAGTTAGTCCTGACCGCAGTTCATATATAGTACTGATACATGGGCTCTTCCTGAATGGAAAGTTGGAGGAAGCATACAAATTCTATTTGGAAATGAAGGAAAAACAGTATTTGCCGGAGCCCAGGACAGAAGAGATGCTCCAGGCGTGGGTTTCTGGTAAGCTCCAGATGGCAGATGTGGAAGACAATAAACTAAACTGTAGTGAGCCATACAGGAAAACCAGCATGCACCCCAAGAAAATTGATCAGCAAAGACACTTTCTTCGTGAACCTGAGAGTAGGAGAGTTGTAAGAGAACGTGGATTTTCATTTTGGGGGGCATAGAAATTTCTCTGTTTCTTTTTGGATCATAAATGTCATCATTGACCTTCAGGATGAAGTTGCTCATGGACTCACATTCAGGTGCATGACATTTTCCTAGCCTCTTCATTTATCAAATGTGGGGGTGACTTTTATTTTTTCCTCTAGGGTCAACTGCAAAACAATATTCTGAGGTTTGGGTGTTTAGCAATTTAAACCCTGAATTTTGGACTCTGCAAAATAATAATCTGAGATTAAGAATTTGTGAAAATTGATATCATGCATTGATTTTTTTGACCATTTTTAGTTACAAAAATTTTTTAATATTCTTTATTAAAACTAGATTAGTTTTTATTATTCTTTATAATTTTGATGGTATTATTGTTTTTTACTTGTTAAAGTTATTCAAAAAGTCAATCTAATGTATCAATTTTCAGAAATTTGTTAATTTCAGGATGAACACTTAGACTTCAAGGTATTTTTTTGCAGTTTAATCTTTCCTCTAATAGGTATTTGTGATACAAAAATTGCAAAAGTAAGATTCCTTTTGCCTTGTTAATGCAACTGATAGGTGCTCTAATTCACTAGGGACTCTGCTTCATGAATGCCGTGAACCTGAGTTTTGGTAGTTCATATTCTTTGTTGATTCAAATTCCATCCTGTATTTCCTCATAGCCAAATTGTCTTGTTCCCTTTGGCCTTTACCCTATCTTCTTGTTGTCTTGAACTTCGATTGGAAGCTCTCTGTGTGAGAAACCATATAAATAAGGTGGATTAGTTGTCTCATTTGAAATCTAGATGGATATTACCCTTCCAGTGTTATGTGGAATTAAAGCCCTTTTAAGGCTTTGGTTAATCTCACTGTATTTGGAAGCTTGAGTGCCATATACTTGCAGAAGGTGGGAAATAAAAAGTAAAAAAGTTGAATCATACATGTGAGATTACTATGAGGAACACTTGCTTTGAGGAGTTGGTAAAACTATTTATTTGTAGCTCTTATATGCATTCATTGCCAATTTCCAATGCAGGTTGTTCTCATATCATGAAAATGCTTTTACCTTGTCTAATGCCTGTATTTTATTGTGCCTGGACATAGACATAGTTATATCATTTGATCACTATTATAATAAGTTTACATTGCTGCCATTAGATTTCTTGCCTGTAGTTGATGTAGGACTTACTGATAAACTAGAATTGCTGCCTACAATATGTTGTATGGTAGTTTGGGGTTATTCAGTTTAATATTTTTTTAAAATTGTAGGTTGCAAAAGTTCATTAAGAATTTAGATTGAATAGGGTTTTGAAAGGGTGAGGTCTTATGATGA
>JXTB01000631.1:178034-208749 GCA_002914805.1 Parasponia andersonii | reverse complement strand
GTCGAAATTATAATCGAAATACATCGAAATTGATCGAAAAAAATAATCATAATAGTCATCGAAAATAGGTCGAAAATTCGACTACTATCGAATAGTCATCGAAAATAGGTCGAAAATTTGACTACCATCGAATTATAATCGAAATATAGTTTGACGAAATTCTTATATCTCAGACTTCATCGAAATATGGTCGAAATTACATCGAAAATTCGATGCTTATACTGAGACAGTCTGATTTTTTAAGAAATCTAGATTTTTGCAGATAATCCCAGACCCAGAAAATAACTTTTAATGTATAAATTATGCTCGTAACATATCGAAACTCAGTTAAAAACCATTTCAAACAGTACCCATAACATTTGAACATATAAATTACATACCCATTTCGCAGATTTCCGTCATCCGTCTTACTGCCACGTCTTTTTTCTGTCTTTTCAACTTTTATCCTTTTCTTCTTTTCTACTCTTAGAATTTCAGCTCCTTAGACAGTGTGATAAATTCAAGCATGAGATTACATGAAAGATTGTGAGGATATAGAGGGAGGAATAAGGAGCTACAGCTTGGTTAAAGAGGAGAAAAGCGACATATACATTATAAACCAATTATTAAGGGCAGAAGTGACATTTCAGGTGGGTACATGCATATTTTTCAGAGTTTTATTGAGGGAAGCATATGTGCCAAAATATGCCTCTTATAATGCATATTTAATAAAAACTATGCAGTGTGAAAAAGGAGTTAAAAACATTAATAAATATGATTTTGTGACATTGAAATGATATCCGGAAACAAGTTAGTTATTGAATTAAAAAAGTAGACATTTTCTTAAATATTTCGATAAAAATGATATTTTTTTTTTAACTTTTGGATTTTAAAGTCCATTTAAGATTTTGGGTCTCGGAATTGCGTTCTGATTTTGAATTTTGACTTAGCAAGGTTGAGGGACGAACTTTGATATAAAATATGATTATATTTCGAAATGACACGAAATTTGATGTACGTAGCTCTTGAATAGTGTCATTTTGCTTCCACCTCAAGACTCAAATTTGATAAATTATATATCTAACCTAACTATTTTGGATACTCTGAATTCAGTGGTGATCTCCGTTTCTCAATCTGATGCTTCGTTTCTAAATCTGAAACTTTGTTGGAAAAGTCACTTTTTCATGTGAGCTTATCGGGATTTCAGAACGACTATCCGAGCATCAAATTGAACAACGGGAGATTTTTCGAGAGTCATTAGCTTGGTATAACTATCATCTTGATGCAAGGGATTCAATTACTTGATTTTATACTTGTTTTGATATATAATTATGTTATAATTGATTTATGAAAAATCGTAAATTTTACGATAAGCGATAAATTTTTGAACCATGTTAAATTATACTAAGATTGGACTATGTGAACTTTTATACATATTTTTAAATTGTAATTATGGGTTAATACAGCAATATACTACCCATGTTAGAGTAAATTCCAGGATAATACCAAGTGGTATTTTTAAAGCATTGTTTTGTGAAATATTTTGCATACTTATTATATATTCTATTACATATTGTACATACCATAGGATCACATACTTGAGTTCCATTGTTGCATCATGGTAGTTTAGATCATTGGTGAGTTGCTTCATAATTAGGTGAGACTTTGGTCCTTATACAGGTTTTTGGCTAACACACCTCCGCGTAGTGTTAGGATGCTGGGTGTTTTTCGTAAGGGTTATTACAAGGTCGTGATGGGAGGATGAGAGCTCACTCATATACATTGATAGATTTATGATATGTATAATTATGTGTTTCTAATTTTGGTTTTGAATATGCGATTATTCTGAATATAATTGTTTTATAAGTTTTGTTTATAAATAGATTTTGAAAAATATATTAACTATGCAGAGTTGGTGAAAATTGCATCCATTCGAAAATGTAATTGAATTTCTACTAAATATGTGAATACTCACCCCTTTACTTTCTCCCATTTTCTGGTATTAGACTATCCAAGGTAGTTGTTTTGATGGATTCACAAGCTGTGCAGCTTGTGTATGCAGTTCTACTCTTAATCTCTAGTGAGTATTTACACTCTGCGAACTTTTTTCATTGTTCAATTATTTAGCCAAGATCAGTAAACTTATTAAGTGAATATATGAGGATGGTTTTATTGTTAATTTGAGAACTTGAAAATTTCAAGTGATTTTATATAAATTATTTTAGACATTGGACTAAAATTTTTTAGTTGAACTCAATTTATCAAAATTTATTATTTTTTAACAGGTGCCCAGATGAGATATCTGAAAATTTTCTTGAACTTAAAGGAGTATTTTTCTTAATTAAATAAACACTAATAAAAGTTTTTAATAATTTTAGAATTCACATTATGATTTGAGAACTAAAATAAAATTATCTAATATTTAATTTCTCTTTATTTTTTAAAAATTAATATTTTATTCTATTTTTACTTAAAATTACTAGAAATAGCGGGTTTAAAGTAGCGGTCTTGACAAGTAGCACTCTAATAATATATGTAACGGATGCAAAGCATGACATACCGTAGAGGCAAAGCTTGAAGACGCAGTCCTGGTGATATGAAGTCGAGTGGAAGGTTTATTGATTTTAGTGACATTTTGCTTTATGCAATATGAGACCTGGCTCGAATGGAGAAATTAAATTTTGAATAAGAAAATGATTCATTTGAATAAAATAGATATGGACGAAATCTGAGAATGGGTCAGCACATGCAGCATAAAGCCGAGTCTTATTCAAATAGCTGACCACGTCCTTTTATTACTACTTGCTTGCATAAAGCCTTATACTATAAATATAGCAGCCCATTACTTCCCATTCCAAAAACAAACTTTTCCTATTTCTACAAACACAAACCAAAATCCAAAGCAGCCAAAGAGATCGTAAACCTTCAACCGAAACAAAAATGTCCGCTTTACAAACTTCATCGCTCATATGCTCATCATCATCATCATCATCTTCTTCTTCTTCTTCAAGGAGAATCAACGCAGCCATTCATGTCCCCAAGCTTTCAAATGTGCGTTTCCCAGTTCCGAAGAAGGCAACTGTGACAAAGCAGCTCCTGATTGAGGAAGTGAACAACTTGAAGGACGCATTCATTAACGTTGATTATGGTACCGAAAGCAAGTCCCGAACCGAGGAGTCGTACAATACTCGTCAAAAGCTCTACGCCATACTCGAGGCCGTAAGCGACAGAGTGGAGATGCACGACAACATCGGCCACCAACGAGACAACTGGAACACCCTCTTGCTCAACTCCATAAACATGATCACCCTAACCGCCTCAACCCTCGCCGGAGTCGCCTCGGCGGCGCCGTCGGGAACCACTCTCTTGGCTCTGAAACTTGGTTCGGCTCTGCTGTTCTCCGCGGCCGCCGGGATGTTGCTGGTGACGAACAAGCTCCAGCCGTCTCAGCTGGCCGAGGAGCAACGAAACGCGTCGAGATTGTTTAGACAAATCAAGAGTCAGATCGAAACGGTCATGGCTCTTGGGTCTGCGACTGAGTACGACGTCACGGACTTCATGGACAAGGTCTTGACTCTAGACAGAGCTTACCCACTTCCCCTGCTCGGAGCCATGCTCGAAAAGTTTCCTCAAAAATACGAACCGGCTACTTGGTGGCCTTCGAAACCGTCCAAAAGGGATCAAAACGAACCGTCTCAAGTGGGAAAGAACGACAACAATGGTTGGACTCTTGAGCTTGAGGAAGAAATGAGAGAGATCATAAATGTTGTGAAGGACAAAGACAGCGAAGACTACGAGAGATTGGGAAACTTGATTTTGAAGATCAACAAAGTTTTGGCAATCTCAGGGCCTTTGCTTACAGGCATTGCCGCCGTTAGTGCGCCGTTTGTGGGAAATGGGCCCTGGGGAGGTGTTTTGGCGGTGACGGCAGGAGCGTTAGCTGGCGCCGTTAACTCATTCCAGCATGGTGGGCAAGTGGGGATGGTGTTTGAGATGTACAGAAACTGTGGTGGTTTCTTCAAGCTCTTGGAAGAGGAGATTGAGGCTACTGTTGAAGAAAAAGACTTAGAGAAAAGAGAAAATGGGGAGTTGTTTCAAATGAAGGTGGCTTTGCGGTTGGGAAGAAGCTTGCCACAGTTGAAAGAGCTCGCTACAAAGTCTGCTTCGTTTCGAACCAGTGGAACCGCCATTGACGAATTCGCTAGCAAGCTTTTCTAAGTTGAAAGAGTTCAGATGATTTTTTGATTCTTTGATTGATACAGTCTTTGTAAAAAAATACAACGTAGGATAAATGACGTTAACATTCATTCAAGTTTGTAATATACTGTTTTTGAAAGAGTAACCATATTAAATGTCCATTTTTGAGTAAATATTCATATTTTTCCTCATTGTCAAATCAATTTCTACATAACGTATGTATTTCGATCTATATACTGTCTTGGTTTGATTCACTTTTATTTTCTATTTTTTGTTTTTTTTTTAAAATAGAAAAATGGAAAAAATAAAAATAAAAATTTGCTTGACGTTTTTAAAAATTGTTAACAAAAATTTTAAAAATAGTGATAACAAAAGTTTCTAATATCTTTACTACTTTAAACGATTTTCAAAAGCAAAAAGACGTACAAACATTTGGTACATACATATACATGTGTATATATAAATATATAAATATAATTCTATATAATTTCTTTTTTATTATTTATACTTTTTTATTTTTAAAAACAAGTGGTGAAATAAAGTTTATAAGTATATTTCTTGTTTTTAAATATTGAATATCAAAACAAAATTACTTATATTTTTAATTTATTTAAACAAAAAATTAAAAATGAATCTACCCAAACCTAATATATCAGTTTTCAATATCATTTCATTTGATAAGCTGTGTCATTTTACTACATAATTATAAATGGACTTTTGTTTTAAGGGGTTGGACCATTTTCCTAAAAGCCCCCAATTATTAAAGTCTCCGTGTGGCCAATTTGTTCATTTTTTCACTATATATTATGGTTGACATTAATGTAAAGGAATATAAATAATGGTTCTTTTCAGTGCCTTTTTTTTCTTGTCATATAAAATTGGATTTGCTAATACAACGGAGTAGTTGAATTTTTGCAGCTAATGCTATTCTTTTATGCTGGTTGAAAGAGAAAGTTCTTGATGCGACGTTTGACCAATGGTGGTGTTCCTGACATGATTTGAATAATTCTTGATCAGGCTACTGGTCTTTGACTATTGAGGTTACTCGTTAATAGTTTGTGGTTGGACTTGGATAAGATAAGAATTTAATTGGTTTTAGCTCAAGAGTGAAGAGATCAAATCAAAATGTTAGCGGTCAATATATTTGTTTCTGTTGTTTTTCCCCTGTTAACCATAATTTGGATATTTTTTTAAATGGAAGTAATTTTTATTTAAAATTTAGTTCAGCCAATGAATTTTATTATTGTTATTGTTATTATCATGTAAATGGCTGGTAGCCTGCAGTTATCAAGTGATGTAATAATCAAATTAGAAAAAAAAAATTAATAATAAAGTTGATGCGATATACAAGTTTGATTTTATTTGGCTCATTTTATGCAGTTGAAAACTAAGAAAAATAGTCAGTCTTAACGTTCCAACATATTGAATTAGACAACATATTGGTACTTCAAATATTGACTTCAACCTTAGCGCCAACTGACTTACACCAAGGCTCCTTAAATGTGGAAAGTTTCTAATTAAAAAAGATATTCCATGAAGGCACGGGCAAAATAATCAACTGCTTGTCTAAATCTAAATTATAAAATTTGGATCTGCCAAATTGGATAACAAAACTTTCTACTCCTTAAAAAAATTTCAACTATCAAATGGTGATAAACTGATAATCCTGTTCTTTCTAAATTTTACAGTTTAACCACAGCCAATGGGCCATTTGGAATGGCTGAAGCTCTTCAGTAATTAATAGTCCTTTAATCATCTGATTCATCTCTCTTATTCCTTCCAACCATTCATTTCGGTGCCTTCTTCAACCCTTGTATTGGCATTTTAAGACCACACAGTCTAAACATTCATTAGTGCTAATGAAAAATCTTCGAGGCAAATCGAAAAAAGAAACATATTTCATTCCCTTCAGAACGTGTAGGAAACAGAAAATTGAAATCAGCATTGACTGCAGCAGTCAGGTTTTATGAAAATGCTGTCCAAGATAAACGAATTAGATTATTTTCACCGAGTAGCCACACTTGAATTAGGTTGGCTTGTAGTATTTTGAAGGTACAAACGGCATTTTTGAGACAACCCCATCGTAGGCCTTACCACGAACCGTAATCTTGACCTTGGCCCCTGACTTGTGTGATCCGGATTTCACATACCCCATAGCAATGTTCTTCTTAAGGCAGGGACTAAATCCTCCACTGGTGACTTCCCCAATGTTTTCTCCCTTTTCGTTCTGAATCTCACTGTGGCTTCTTGCAGGTGGGCCAGAAGAGATCAAACCAACACGCCTGATCGATGGACCTTGTTCCAATTGTTTGAGGATTACGTCAGCACCCAGAAAGCCACCTTCTGCCCTTCTTCTCTTCCCTATGGCCCACGTAAGTCCAGCCTCAACAGGTGTTGTGTGTTGTTCCATATCATTGCCATACAAACACAGTCCAGCTTCCAGGCGAAGACTATCTCGAGCACCCAATCCGGTCAGTCTCACCTTTCCTTCAGACTTTTCCAAGATTGCTTTGGCAAGATCCACTGCATGCTCGGAAGGAACAGAAATTTCAAATCCATCTTCACCAGTGTACCTAAAAAGCACGGCAGAAATTAAAAGGTAAAGAAATAATGAAAATATACTTCATTGCTCTCTGACCTCAAAGATGGGCAGGTTGGTAAAAGAGAAGCACAAAACAAAAACAAAACAAAGAGAAGTATTTGAAAGGCCCTGAATGATTTGTTTAGATATAACCATAGAAATTCAGTGACAATTTACTCTTGTAACAAATAAAAGCATATGGGAAAGAAAGAGAAAAGAGCAGAAAAGTCAGAATATCTGCTGAGGCATTATGGATATAAATAATGCTTTATCAGCTGAAACTCCATTAGCAACACTAGAAATCAGCCTCCCTCTCTCAATTCAAGGTAAGTTATTAATTTGAGACCAGAAGCCTACCGAAAGGGAAACATACCCAGTTCTTGTGAGAAAGCAGCTCGCCCCATTGATATCCAACACTCGGAAGTCTCCAAAATAAATCTTGCTCAAATCATCTTTCGTCAAGTGCTGAAGAGTTGGAGCAGCAAGAGGACCCTGCACACAATAATTCAAGAACTCTTCATATATGCCACCATAAGTGATCGTAATGAACACAAGAAGAACAATGTGAACAATAGTGAGCCCTTTCCATTACTAGGTGATAGTATTTTGTAATCAAATAAATAATCATCAACATAGAATGATAAAATTCAGTCAACAATCTGTATTTAGCATTGTTTCTTCAAGACTTGGTTGGATTTCACTTGAAAGTGGGAAACAAAAAACATTGAGGATACATAATCACCAGCAAAGAATGATAAAATTGAATCAACAATCTGTATTTAGCATTGTTTCTTCAAGACTTGGTTGGTTTTCACTTGAAAGAGGGAAAGAAAAAACATCGAGGGAATCGAATGGAAAAAAATAACCAATGCTAAAATATAAAGCAATAAAATGCACCAGGTGTCCCCTCATCAACAAAAGACAGACATACTTAATGAGACAGACTCACATAATCTCATAATCAAGTTTCAAGTACAAGCAAATGCGAACAAGCCAAAAGTTAATGGGAGATAGACAATAATAGGAAAGAATCACACAAAAGCTTTGCATTCTTTCAAAGGAAGTAGGCAGAGGGAAGCGTGGTTTGAATCCATATACAAAATAGTTGAATTGGACAATTTGTTGAAGAATTATCATTAAATACTTGCCACACATCATTGAGGCACAAACTTTAGCAAAGACTCGAGGTGATTGAATATCCTCAAAATACTACCAGTACAGATTAATCACACTGAAAATAAACAGCAGAAATAAAAATTGAAAATAGGTGGACGGATATTTTATGAATTCAAGGACAGACCTGAAGAGCTAGAAGAGATCTCTCATCATGGATATGCCATGAGACATCCCCACCTTTGGCCTTGAACGCTTTCATGTGTGCCTCAATGTGAGCCAGATCCTTATCCCTACATCCAGCATTCACCACCAGGTATATGTGATCATCCTTAACCTTGGTGATCACTGAGTCATCAATTGCACCACCCTTCTCATTCGTGAAAACAGTTAGCGTTCCCGTTCCAGGGGCAAGCCCAGCAACATCAGCAATAACAAGCTTTTCAAGGAAAGGAACACTATCTTTCCCCTTAAGGCTCAGTCCACACATGTGAGACACATCAAATAAACCACCGTTCTCCCTACAGTTGACGGTAGAGTCAATGATTGAGTCTTTGTACTGGATAGGCATGTTCCACCCAGCAAATGGCACCATCTTCCCACCGTTAGCAACATGGAAGTCGTAAAGAACTGTCTTTTTGAGCTCAGAGTCAACAGAATAATATCGACGAGCTACCGCCTTCTTCTCAGCCTGTGCAAGACGGCGGGTGATTGATTGCCCAAGTTGCCATAAACCCCCTCTCATTTTCTAAACAAAGAATATCTGATCAACAAAGGGAGCTTTCAGGTACAAGTGACAAATCCACATAAATCTCCAACAGCAAGCGATGATAAGTATATGTTCTTGTCAAGTAAAGCCGAAGAAATATAAGATATTGATCCTTAATAGCACCCAAAATACAAGCTATATTGAATGAAAAGAAGGATATTGATCACATTCCACAGAAAATTATAACCATTAGTACTGAATTATTGTTGGTTAATTTGAAAGATTCATCCACGTCAACTTTGCTTAAGGATCCTAAAGGTTCCTTCAGGCTTTGGCATTTGCATTGTGACATTGGCAAAATCATCAAACCACAAGATTAAGGCTTACAAAAAAAACCAAAAAAAATAATAATTAATAAATAAATCACGCCCATCTCAAATAGTGTTGAGGAAAATGTCACAAAATACTCATGTCACCCGATACCACTCATTAGAAAAAGCTGCAAGGAATCATATAAAACTTGGCAACAGAAAACTAGATACTAAAATCAAGCTCTCATGAAAGCATAACTGTATTAACATGCAAGTCCAACCAGAGGAGATAAAAGAATAAAAAGAACTGAATATGAAATAGTCAGCTAGATCCCAGATATATTTACCAAACCAAAAAAAAAAATTCAAAGACAGCCACCAAATGAGGCAGATCTCCAAAACCCAAAAGCCAAAATCTTTTTTCGTTCGAGAAAAAGAAGGTAAACAAATGAAGAGAGACATGAAACTCTTACCAACTGTAATGGGTTGATTCTGTAATGTGTAGTGGTTTATCCTCGGACCGCAGTTGTGTTTAGAAAGAAGCAAATCTGATGAGAGCCCAAATGAGCATCTCCACACCAAGACACACTGACACAGATTAAAAGAGATATCCTTTTATATTTATGTGTGTGTGTTTGTATGACTGCTAGGCAGATAAGAAAGATATGTATCCGAATATTTGTTGTTACAATTTTAAAAACAAAAATTAATTTAAAAAAAAAAAGTAAAAATAAAAACAAGGGAGAAAGAGAGAGAAATGGTTGGTCGGGTGTGGTGGGTGGAGGAGGGTTCCTCTTCTCAATGGATACAGGACAGCCCCATCGTAAGTGAGTGGTGGTGGCACTACGGGACAAAAACCCGCATCTATCTATCCTCTCTTTTCTCCCTTCCCCGAAATATTCAGGTGTTTTTCAGTTACTCCTTGTTCCTATGTACTTGACCTATGAAACGAGGCAAAATCTGACACGACGTCGCTTTTGCTGATGACCTAACAAGGCCTTTTTTGTTCAAAGTCAGAAGTCAGATAGGTACACGGTTTACTGTGGTGGAGCGAAGGACAGGAGATCGGAGTCAGTGACGGACCACCTAAGTGGCCAAGTGGGTGAGGGATCACTGTAAAGGGTATGATGGGCATGAGCAGCATGTAAATATATAGTTGCTCTGAGCTTAGAAGCAGTATTTCTAATAAAAGCTATTTGTTTGGATTAACTTCTAATTTTTTATTTAAATAAATTAATAATATGAGTAAAAATTTTATTTTATTTTTTAACTTTTATAAACAAGAAATATACTTAGTAATAAATTTTATTTCACTATTTATTTCAAAAATAATAAAGTATAAATAATAAGAGAGAAAGTCAAATAGACTTATTTTTGTATATGTGTACGTACTTGTACTTGTGTACAAATATTTGTATATTTTCTTATTTTTAAAATTTATTTTAAAAAATAAAGGTATTAGAAATTTTTTGTTACCACTTTTTTAAAAAAATTGTTAATAATTTTTAAAAACACAAGACAAAATAAGATTGCCAAATAAACTTCCAAAAAACAAAATCATTATTCTATTAAAAAAAACAAAAAACAAAATTGAATCCAAGCAAACCCTAAAATTACTATTTTATCTATTTTTATGTTTTATTATTTGACATGTATATTTTACTGAAAAATTTCACGTATTAATAATATTATAAAGTATAATAGAGTCCACATATCAAGCTTTGAAAAGAGGGAATACAAAAAAAAAATGAGCATAGTATTATTTTTTTAAAAAAAAAAAGGAAGAAAGGAACTTTTGGTGTGCAAAATTGATGAACATGCTATGCTATCATATCTTCGTCAAAGGGATAATTATGATTGAAAAGATGAAAAGGTTTAATAGATATTAACATATTTTGTAGATTGGAACTAGAAGTTATCTTATTATTTATTTACTTGGATGATGCTATAGATCTCCATAAAATTAAAGAAAGTTGTTATTAATTTATAATTGAACAAAAGCAATCAGTTTTTAAGCACACCGAGTTCCTAGATAAGCAATTTCTGCTTCTACACATACACTTTTGGCTTCCTTAATTATGCACGAAATTGCCCTCCTAAATAATGGCTAGTCCTCGAAAGTGGCAAACTTATAACTTTTTCCAATGGAAAAAACAAGGAGAAAGGAAATATGGAATAGAGACTTTCTCTTCAATTGTTTTTTGAGTAAATTTGTAGTAGTAATGAAAAATAGTAACGAATGAAATTAGGAGAAAAAAAAAAGTGAATGATATTTCACTATTTAGTTAAAATTCATAATTCGCAGCCGAATGAAATAAAATAATTATTGTAAAAAAAAAACTATTATTTTTAGTATTTTGCTAGAACAACGGAACAAGAAAAATCAGGATTTTTTTTTAAAAGAAAAAAAATTAACTTAGAATTGAATAATAAATATTTATTTCCTCAGTAGTAAAAATAAATAGCAATACCATAATATAATGGAATTGTGAGGCCAAAAGAATAATATAAACAAATGATTTGAAAAAATAATATAAACAAACAATAAAATTAGACCTTTGATTGGAATGATATTTTCATCCCAAGATCCGTCCCTTCAAACTAAAGATTGCTCTTCAACTTCCATAGGGAGATGCTAAGTGTGAAAAATTGTAGCAAAAATATAATAATAAGATCTCATATCTTATTTTACTTTTTAAATATCACCTAATTGAGGTATATGAATTATCTTACTTTTTTTTTTTTTAATAAAGGAAGTTTTGTTTCAATCAATAATGATCTAATGTAAAAATCAAATTACAAAGACATAATAACACTAAACAATCGACTAAACTATTGAGTTTTACTGATAAACATGAAGGAAAAAATAACAAAAAATATAATAATGTGTACACAACTCTATAAAAAGTATAATTAGAACTCCACTAAATATATGTCTTTTGCTCTTTTATAATATCCTCCACCTTCGCATGGGTTGACTTATTTTGATTGGCTTATTGTGATTGATGTTAAAAAGAATCTTCCACAAATACCAATTTTTTACTAAAATTATTCTTCCAAATTTAGATCATATCTTAACTATCGAATCTAGGGGAAAAAAAACATACACACATACACATACAAATATAAATAAAACTCACACAAATCTAGAATACGGTAATACGAAACCTGAAACCTCAATAGTTCAAAAATCTAAGATCTACCTTCAAAAAAAAAAAAAAAAAAANCCTTAGTTTTTTTGGGCTTCTTAGCGGCCGAATTTTAGATCATAATTGGCAAAATGGCCGTTTTTCAAATTCTGTTCAAAATAACCGAATTTTGAAAATTATTTTAAACAAATGACCGTTTTTCTAATTTAGTATATTAAAATATATTGATTTATTTTTTGAAAATTGATTTACTCTTTAAGAAATTGATTTAATTTTTTAAAAATTAATTTATTTTATAAAAATTAGATCAACTGAAAAACGGCCATTTATCAAAATAAAAATATAAAACGATTATTTGTTAAATAGAAGTAAAAAAGTTATTTTTTAAAGTGATCCGAAAAAAAAAAAAAAAAAAAAAAATTTAAATTGAAAATAGAAAAAACAAAAAAGAAAAGAAAAACCCCACCCTTCCTCTCCTCTCCGGATTAGTAGAAATCGTAATTAAGATATAATTAGGAGATCGGCTTTGCAGAAGCGATAACACACAGTTAAAATATGAGTTGAGAAAATTTGGGTAAAATGAAAAAAATAAGGTACACAAAAAAATTAATTTGGTTCACCCAATTAAGGCTACGTTCACGGATAAGGCTGTGAAGAATTTCACTATGAAAAGGAGATTACAACTCACTTCTCTCTAAATATAATGAGAAAACAAATGAATTTCTCTCTCTCTTGAAATAGGAAAAAATACTCTCTAAAAAATTTAGGAGAAAACAAGTGGGACACTAAGAGGAATTCCTAAGCTTGAATTCTTTCTTAGAAAGGAAGAGACTTTAGAATGGGATGCAAAACAAGTGATGAAGCCCTCCGTATTTATAGAACTTGAAAGGTGGTGTGAACACCATCTTTTACTATTGCTATTACGGCTACTCTTTTCACTATTGCTATTGCGGCTGCCCTTTTTACTATTTTTATTGCAGCTACCTTTTCACTGTTCCTATTGCGGCTGGTTGGTAAGCTGGGATTATTGATTTGTTCAATATTCTCTTACTTGACGACTTGATTTTAATCATGTCTTCACACTTGATGAATCTCTCTTTTCTTCCCTTGTCAATTCTTTATGTTGCTTATAATTCTGCTAGGCCATATAAGGATCTACACCATTGGAACTTATCAGTGTTGATTAGTTTGGTTAAAGCATCTGCTAGGTTCTTCTTTGTGTGAATCTTTTTTATGTCCATACTTCCAACTTCTATTACTTCTCAAACAAAGTGATATTGAACGCTAATGTGCTTTGTCCTAAAATGAAAGGTTGGATTTCTTGCAATGTGTAAGGCACTCTGACTGTCACAAAATAGAGAAATCTTTTCTTATTTGTGCCCGAACTCTTTCAATAACCTTTGAATCCAAATAGCCTCTTTACAAGCTTATGTAGCTGTTATGTATTCTACTTCTGTTGTAGATAAAGCCACAATAGTTTGCAGTTTCGAAACCCAGCTTATAGCTCCTTTTGCAAGAGTAAACACATAGCCTGTAGTAGATTTTCGTTTGTCAAGATCACCAGCAAAATTTGAATCAACATATCCTCTGACAGTAAATTCTGATCCTCCATAACATAATGCAGTATCTAAGATTCCTTTGACGTATCTTAAAATTCTCTTTACAGCATTCCAATACTCTCTACCAGGATTTGCCATATATCAACTAACTGCTCCCACTGCTTGTGCAATGTCTGGTCTTGTATATATCATAGTGAACATTAGGCTTCCCACTGCTGATACATACAGTACTCGAGACATTTCCATCCTCTCTGCTTCATTGCTAAGACACATCCTATTGGATAACTTGAAATTAATAGGAAGTGGGGTAGAAATCGACTTACAATCTTGCATATTGAAGCGGCGCAAGATTTTCTTCAAATAATTCTTCTGAGAAAGTTAAATCTTTCTGTTACCTCTGTCTCGGTGAATTTGCATTCCTACAATCTTATTTATTGGTCCCAAGTCCTTCATATAAAATTCTTTAGCTAATTGTGCCTTCAATTCTTAGATTCTTCCTTTGTTGGGACCCGCTACTAACATGTCATCCACGTACAACAATAAGATAATGAAGTCACTATCTTCATCAAATCTTCTGAAGTATGTGCAATGGTCTGAACTGAGTCTGTTGTACCCAAGGCTTATGATGAAGGAATCAAATCTCTTATACCAACACCTCAGTGCCTGTTTGAGACCATATAGAGAAATGTTCAACCTGCAAGCCAAGTTCTCCTTGTCTGTTTCAGCCAAAACCTTCTGGTTGAAGCATATAAATCTTTTCTTTAAGTTCTCCATGAAGAAAAGTAGTTTACACATCTAGCTGCTCTAGATGTAGGTCAAACGTAGCACACATCGCCAGAGCCACTTTAACTATTGTCAGTTGAACTATAGGTGAAAATATCTCATTGAAGTCAATACCTTCTTTCTGAGTATATCCTTTTACTACCAATCTTACACGATACTGCTCCACTTGATCATTAACATCACGCTTGATCTTGTAGACCCATTTGTTTCCAATAGTCTTCTTTCTTTGTGGTAGCGTAATAAGATCCCATGTCTTGTTCTTGTGAAAGGCTTCAATCTCTTCTTACATTGCTGTCATCTATAGGGATAAATCTAGGTTTTTGATAGCTTCATGGAAAGTTGTTAGCTCTCCATCCTCTGTTAGAAGACAGTATACGATATTGCTCTCAGTGATATAATCTGAGTGTCATACCCGTGTTCTTCTCTCACGAGTTAACCGACGAATTTCAGAAGTCTCTTTCTAGATTGGTTCTTCTACTTTATACTCTGGTGCTAATTCAGAAGAATCTGAATCTTCAGTATTATTTTCTATCTGAACTGTAGTAGTTTCTGATCTGCTATCGTCTCTTTTCTCTTGCAGTTTATTCTCTGCAAATGTCACTTCTCTGCTGATGGCAACCTTATGGGCAGTGGGATCCCATAAGCGATATCTCTTGACTCCATCAGCATATCCCAAAAGTACACACCTTCTAGACTTTGAATCCAGTTTTGTGATTTCTTGAGCGTTGTACATCACGTATACAGGACATCCAAATATATGTAAGCGAGAATAATCAGCTGGCTTACCAGTCTACATCTCTATCGGTGTCTTCAGATCAATCGCTATTGATGAAGATCAATTAATCACATAACAGACGGTTTTGATTGCTTCTACTCAGAATGTCTTAGGTAGACCTGCAGCTTTCAACATTGCTCTTGTTCTTTCCAGCAAGGTTCTGTTCATCTACTCTGCCACTCCATTTTTTTGAGGAGTGTACGCCACTGTGAATTGCCTCTTGATACCTTCTTGTTGACAGATTTTATCAAATTCATTGCTTGTATATTCTCCTCCATTGTCTGTCCTTATACACTTGAACTTTTCTCAAAATTCAAACTCTATCCGTGCTTTGAATATTTTAAAGACTGAAAACACATCTGCCTTCTGCTTGATAGGATATACCCAACATATCCTGGAGTGATCATCAATAAAAGATACAAAATATCTAGCTCCTCCTAGGGACATTACCGATGCTTGCCAAATATCAAAGTGAACCAAGTCTAAAACTTTTTTACTTTTAAAACTGGATGTGCTAAACTTTAATTTATGCTGCTTGCTTGTGACACAATACTCACAAAAGGGTAAAGATACCTTTGTGAGACCAAGAAGCAACCTCTGTTCAGAGAGAATCTTCAAGTCTCGTTCCGACATATGGCCAAGCTTACGATGCCACATCATCGTTGATTCTTCTTTGGAATTTGTTGAAGCAACTGATGCCTCAGCTTCCATCAGTGTATCTCCTTTAAGCATGTATAGATTCACTGCAATTTTCTCCGCCTTCATTACTACAAGCATGCCCTTCATAATATTTATGATCCCATTCTCGACACGAGTTTTGCAACCAAGGTTATCTAATTATCCCAAAGACAATAGATTTTTCTTCAGGCCCTTCACATGTCGCACCTCTTAAATAGTACGAATAGTGTCATCGTACATCTTTATCCTGATAATACCAATCCCAGCGATCTCTAAGGCATGATCGTTGCCCATGAATACAGATCCTCTAGAGACAGGTTTATATGTGTGAAACCATTCTCTATGAGAAGTCATATGCCATGTTGCTCCCGAATCTACTAACTAAATACTAGTGAGCTGTCGTCTGTCCTTAGAAATTTTTGCTACTTCACTATACAAGATTTCTCCATCATTTGAAGTATTTGCGACTTTCTCCTGAGCATTTGATGACTCGGGGTCCTTCCTTCTGGAATCTCTATTCTTCTTGAGTTGCCAACACTCCCTTTTGATGTGCCCTTTCTTGCCACAGCGATGACACTTGATATTTTTCTTACTTCTTGACTTTGATCTACCATGACTCTGACTCCTACTAGGGCCACATTCCGTTGATCTCTCTTTCATTGTCAAAGCCTCTACTTGCTGTGAACTTGCTAATCTGTCTTCCTTGTTCTTACGCTGATTTGCTTCTTCGAGAACAACAGCTGTAAGATCGTTAAAAACTAGAATTGTAGCATTGCTGGTCATATTTATGATGAGTTGATCATATGAATCAAGTAGACTCTGAAGTAAGAATTCTGCATGTTCATTATCCTCTATTTTATGCTCCATTATTGTGAGCTGTGAGAATAGAGTATTGAGGGTATTGATATGGTCGGTCACCGTTGTTAATTCCGCCATCCGAATGGTATAATGCCTTTTCTTCAAGAAAATTTTGTTGTGAAGCGACTTGGCCTGATACAACTTTGTCAGTGTATCCCATATCTCCTTGGCTGACTTCTTCTCCTTAATTCTCGACAGGACTCTATCTGCTAGTGCCAGATGTAAGTTAGTGACAGCATTGCTATCCATCTCGTCCCACCTTTTATCATCAGTAATCTCAGCAGGCCTTTCCCTAATTATTGCTAGGCAATTATCTTTTCTCAAGATTGCCTTTATCTTCATTTTCCACAAAGAGAAATTGTTCCCATTAAACTTCTCAATATCAAAATTTTCCACATCTTTGTTATCTCAAGTTCAAATCCTTCTGGGTAAAGAGATACTTCAAACTCTTATGATCGAAGAATATGTCGAACTTCACACCATACAAGTAACATCGCCAAATCTTCAAGGCAAAGATCACTGCTACAAGTTCCAGGTCATGGGTGGGATAATTTCTTTCATAGGGCTTCAACTGACTAGAAGCATAAGCTACAACTAGACCATTCTGCATCAAGACACATCCCAAACCCGTCTTCAAAGCATCGGTATATACCATGTAAGGCTCGATACTGTCTGGAACAATAAGAACAGGTGTGGTGGTTAAACTTTACTTCAACATGATAAAAGCTTCTTCACTTTCGTGAACCCAAACAAACATGATATCTTTTCTGGTCAAGTTCGTTAAAGGTAAAGTAATTCTCGAGAAATCTTGCACAAAATGACAGTAGTAGCCTGCCAAACTGAGGAAACTACGTACCTCTGTCACATTTCTCACTCTTTCCCACTCTAAGACAACTTCGATCTTAGCGGGATCGACTGAAATACCTTCATGAGAAATCACATGGCCCAAGAACTTCACTTCTGACATCCAAAAGTTACACTTCGATTTCTTGGCGTACAACTGATGATCTCTCAAGATCTTGAGTATTATCCCCAGATGTTCGGCATGCTCTTCTCGAGTCTTGGAATACACCAAGATGTCATCGATGAACACAACCACAAAACGATCTAAAAACAGCCTGAAGATCCGATTCATGAGATCTATAAAAGCTGCGGGAGCATTTGTCAAACCAAACGGTATCACCAGAAACTCAAAGTGACCATATCGAGTTCTGAATGTTGTCTTAGGTATATCATCCTCTCTTATCTTCAACTGATGATAATCGGATCTCAAATCGATCTTGGAGAAGAATCTTGAACCACCGAGTTGATCAAATAACTCATCTATCCTTGGCAAAGGATACTTGTTCTTCATAGTTAACTAGTTCAACTTTCGATATTCCAAACAAAGTCTCAACGAACCATCAGCTTTCTTCGTAAACAAAATAGGAGCACCCCAAGGAGAAGTGCTACTGCGAATAAAGCCCTTGGAAAACAGATCTTCTAACTATGCTCTTAATTCTTCCATCTCAGCAGGTGTCATGCGATAAGTTGGAATAGAAACTGGCTGAGCTCTAGGAACTAGTTCAATACAGAACTCGATCTCCCTATCAGGTGGTAACCTCGGTAAGTCTTCAGGAAACACCTCCGAATACTCACACACCACCGGAATCCATGGGTCTTGATCGTTTGTCCTCACCTCGCCATCCATGACAAGCAAGTTCCCATAACACTCAAGTTTCTTTCTTCCACCCATGCACACTTTCAGAACAGGACTAGGCTTCAACGGACTCATCCCAGCCTGATAGATAATAGGATGTCCATCACTAGGAAAAAGAGTCACCCGCTTCTTATGACAGTCTACAACGGCTCGATATTTCGACAACCAATCCATACCAAGTATCACGTCATACTATCCCATCGGTAACACAATCAAATCAGCAAGAAGCTTTCTATCACCGACCATAACCCAACAGGACTTACACACACTAGAAACATCGGCTATTCCTCCCAAAGATATACCCAACAATAATATATAATCCAAATCAGAAAATTCCAACCTCAATAGTTGAGCAAACAATAAGGATATGAATGAATGGGATGCACCAGTATCAAACAAAACATGTATCCAAGAGTGTGAAAGAAGGATCATACCATCAATAACGCCTCGACCGGTGCAATCCTGAGTGTCATCTTCCCCAGTAAAAGCATAAGCTTGGCCAGTCACCTTTCCTTTCCCTTTATTGCCTCTTCCCTGGCCAGGACGGCTGCTGCTAGATCCTGGACCACTACAGTCAAAACCAAGCCCATCCTGACTCCCTGAGGCCTGCGGAGTCTAAAAGTTCTGAGTAAAACCCTAAGGGCAGTACTGATGCTGATAAGGCTGAGGGGAAGTAAAAACCTGCGAAGCACCCTATGACTGTTGCGGCCTTGCTTGAGTGTTCTGATAAGAAACAGAACCTAACTGGCTCCTCTGCGGTCCTCCTTAAGAAAGAGGAGATTTCTGCAGACGGTTGGGACACTCTTTCTTCCGATAACCCTGCTGGCCACAAACAAAATATCCTCCGTACGGACTGCCTCTGCCACCCCCTGAAGAACCACTATTATTTGAACTCCCACTGCTCGGAGTACCCTGGGCTGATCACTACCCTTGGTTCCTTCTGGTGACTTTCCTGTCATTACCTCTCCGTTGGTTCCTCCTAGAATCCAAACTTTTTTCGATGGCCTCTGCCCGCTGAGCAGCCACTGTAATTTCAGGAAGAAAATGGAAAGTCTGGGTACCAATCTTGTTGAAAATGTTCCGATTCAGACGACTCCTGAACTTAGCAACTCGGTACTTCTCACTCGTACCCAGTCCAAGAGTAACATTTGCCAACTCAGTGAACTCTATCAAGTACTCGTTCACTATTCTGTTATCTTGGGTCAACGTCTCGAATCGGTTCACAACTTCATCCTGTTGATCCTTATTGGCATACTAGGCCTTGAAAATCAGTTCAAAGTCTTCCCAAGTCAAGTCCACTACATCTTGCATCCGTTCCGCTATTTCCCACCGCTCCCCGTCAAACGGGTAACAACAAATACAACCAAAAACTCAACCGGAGTACCAAGGGTTTGAAAGTGCCTCTCTATCTCACACAACCAAGCAATTACCGTGAGAGCTTTTGGTCTACCATTAAACTGCCCTGGCTGGAGACGCATGAACCGTTGGAGATGATTAGCATGATCCAACTGACGTTCACTCGGAGCTGGAGGCTGATAGTCTAGATTGCTCATCTGGAGGAATGCCTGCTGCATTGCCTCGATCAGATGAGTGAAATCCGGAAGAGGTGGTTCAGCACCCAGCTGGTGCCTCAGAACTTTTCTAGGAGGCATCCTTACAAGTCTGAAACAATATGCCAAACTATTAGTGCGATAATGATGAATGCTTATCATAAAAATCAACTTCAATCTAGTTTAATGGTGATATGTCCGAACTGTTAAACTCAAAGCTCTGATACCAAAAATTTCTGTCACGACCCAAAACTCAGGCTAGTAACAGAAGGGGAATTTCACAAAGGTGAGAAATTTCTTGATTTATTTGAAAAGTGTCAAAAGTTCTAGTTTTTATAAAAATGGTCCATTTAAATAAAATAATTGGAATTCCATTCCGTGAACCACTCCCACAGTTCGTATACACCATCAAACATAGATTGAATAATTATTTAAAAACGCGAAATCAAATATAAATCCAAGCATCATCATCATCCACAATAAAAGTCAAACACTATAATGGCATACATCAGTTTGCAGACAAAATAGAAGACAATAATCTTGGTTCAATGCTAATACAAAATCCAAATAGTCCAAAAACCACTATAACAAACTCCTAGCATTACCAAGAGACAAACTATAATCCAAATGATCTCTTACTCTTCCTGATCACCAAGATCGCACTGGACACCACCTAAGGAGAAAGAGAGGGGGGTGAACATAAAATGCCCAATAGGAAAAACAATTACCTCGATCGAAAATATTTTTAGTGATGGGGAACTCCTGCATGATTAGTTTAGTCCAAAACATCCATATATATATATAATCTAAACCGAAAATCCATATATATATAAAAAGCAGTATACTCAAAACCATTCAATTCATATGCATATGTCACAAATCAACCCATATCCATGAGCTCACATCCTCTCATCTGTGCAAACCTAGGATGATGGTACTAAGTGTTCCTAATAGCCTGCCTGATACTTAAGCTCATACTTGGAGGGGACATCCATGTATCACCTACCAAACCTGGAGGGGCATCCGAATTGCCTACGCCTGTTAATTAGGAAGGTAATCAGAAGTAATCAGACCTCGCGCGAGTTTATGGACTTTCACAGACGGTGGGGCACGCAGTGCCACACTGTAAACCCACGATGCTAACACGGTGCTCATGTATGATCCTATGACACGTGCAATACAAAACTGAAGCGTGAAAATAATCATGCTATGGTTTTTCGGTAAAATCAGCATACTAGGTTTTTATAGAAAAATGGGTAGCATACAACCCTATTTTTAATATACTCAGAATAACTTGTACTTAGAAAATTTCCAGAGCAATACAATATATATCTCATACAACAAATTCTCATCATAGACATTTAAATAGTCTAAAAATCACGTTTATTCTCATATGTTGCAGAAAGTAAATTTTATTCGAAAACGATATAAAACAGAGGTAATTGAATCCCTACCTCGCTCGAATAGCAATACTACGCTATTGAATGCTCAAGGTATCGTTGACGATCGCCCGGAGGGTCGGGAACCAATTCCGAGCCCTCGATCGTCTTCTTGCGAAAAACCAACTTCTCATCGGAGTTTCAATTCCAAAAACGAACCTTTTCACTGAATTTCTAGCACCTAAAATAGCTAGCTTAGACATATAACTTGTCCAATTCGGGTTTGGGGCCACACAGGACCGGTGGCATGCAAAACGAGGTAAATTCTTGACCATTCGATCTCGATTTTCCTGCCGATCACCAAACCACACAATATATATATCAAACTTCTCTATTTTCCGAGTACATTCCAAAAATGAACTCAAAACACAATCCAACGGCTGGATTAAAAACAACACCCATAAACTCGAAATACCCAAAAATGACAACTTTCAACTCGGGTAAAATGAGGTTGAGATATATATATGCCTTGATGATCCTTGAGACGAGACGAATCCAATGGGACCAGTTGGAGGCCGAATGGTGGGCGGAATCTTCGCCGGCGGTCAAAAATCCGAAATGGTCTCTTTGCGATTTTCCGACGAACTAGGCGGCGGCAGCGAGCGGTAAGGGATGGCGGAGCTTCGGCGTAGCCTGGCGAGTCGATGCCGGTTGATGGCGCAGGCAGACGACGGCTGGCGGCGGTCCTGTGGCATGCTGCGGTGGTGCGGCCGAGAGAGAGGAGAGAAAAGAGAGAGAGAAATGAGTAAACAGACCACGTGGCCTATTTTGAATGGAATGTACAATTTTTTAAAAATTACACATAAGTCCTTAAATTTTCAAATCTCTATCAATCTAGTCCCACAAAATTTACAATTTATTCCCTCTGCACAAAATTTTTACAAATTAATCTCCACAATATTATATCCAAAAAATTGATAATATGTCCAAATTACCTTAAAAGATTCCAGATTTTTACCGAAATAGCGTAGTCCGTCGGGTCCTTGAATGGTGTCAAGAAAACTTCGTCATCGAGCTGAAACTAGGAATCATATTGAATGAAGCGACGTCATTATCAAGGCTGCCTTGCAAATGCCAAACTGAGAAGTCCCCCACGTTTGTGGATTCTCATTTCTCATAGCAGCCATAAATATATTTTCCTTTTCCTTCAATTATTTCCAAAATATATGAATCCGAATCTCTTGAGCCATTCATAATTGGTGGCTTCAGTAATAAGAATCTCCAGATTTTTTTTTTAATTTAAAAATACCCTGCTAATATTATCATTCTTATTGTTATTTGATTCATTAATTCACTCACTCAAAGACGTAAGTTTGAAGCTTGAAGCTTCTTCTCGAGTCCTTTTATTTTGCAAATGAGGTTATCTGAATTCTGAAAAGGTCAGTGCTTTTTAAACATATCTCTGTGTTGTTTGAGCATTTTTATTACTGCTCTATTTGATCTGTACTGTCAATAGTCAACCTTTGGGAAGTTCGGACCTGAAATAGTTCTTTTCAGGCATACCCTTTTGAAAGTTGGTGAACTTGAGCATCTTTCTGGTTTTGATTGTCTGAGTTATAATTGATTTGAGTTGAAGTTTTCCCATTCTTTTCTTATGACTTTAGTATACATGTATTTAGTATACCCTTTGTTTTGTTGGAAAACGTTTCGTATCTATTTTTTATGGGTATTAATATTGGATTTTTTGAAGGCAGTATTATCATGGTCTAAACATGTTGATGGTGTATGCACCGGTAGCTACTACAAAGTGCCTTACATACCCAGATTATAATACTCTGCATCATGAGGCATTGCCATCTAAGTGTAGCCATGTCAATTCCTTGAGCAATGTTTCATTGCCTCCCAAACTATTTAGGACCCCGTGTAATTGTGCACTACAACATTCTTCATTGTTTTCCTGGAAAGGCCGTTTTCAACTCAATACCCATTATGTTCCTCACCATGTGGCTTCCAAGAAGTGGCTAGTAAGTATTTGACTGCGATTTTTTGGTGAATTTTAGAAGATATTTTGGTTTGTTTAAGTAATTAGGGTGTATTATACAATTTTGACATGTTTAGTGCCGGGTGGATGATTCAATTCCATCGGATGAGGAGTATCGTTCATCGCGCAACATAGCCATCAGTTTGTTCAGGCGGTACAGGAATGTGGTTGACCGCGGAGGAGGTGACAACCTAAAAGTATATTCAGTGGTTTGCTTATGCTTGGTCTGTTGTTTGGTGAGGTTGCCTTAAATTGTCTTTACACGAATAACGTTTTCGTTTAATCAGGAGTTTATCAGTGCCGGGGTGAATGCATATGCGCTAGGCTGCACCGATGAAGGTTTAAGGAAAGAACTCACTGACATGAAAGAATCTGGTGTTGAAATTGAAGCTATGCAAAGTTACGGTGGAAGCACCAGTTTGAAATCCAAGATTGGGTCAGAGGAGGTGAGGGAACTTCTTTCTTAAGTAAATCCATTTTGTCAAACCAATAGGAGTGACAATATGATGTAACCTTATTTCATTTAAAGCAAACAGATGAAAAGTTGTTAAAAAAAGTGAGGGGGTCGTAAAATTTGCTTAACGCTTTAAGAAGTAAAATCCCTTAATTCCTTTTTCTTTTTCCATGATGCAGATTGATGAGTGCATTTTGTGGTTGAGCATTATATTCATTACCATACTGTGCACACCACAACCTACTGTAGTTAGGTGGTCATCTACTCCTCCAGTGTCAGATGAAGTAAGGCTTCAGTGGAAGGGGTTTTGTGCTCTCATAGCAAATGCATATTACGTGCGAGGAATGGCATGGTAAGGTGCTTCCACCATATGCCATCTCTCTCTTTTAGCATTACTATCGAGTGTGCAGCTTTATGCTGGTACGTTTTGCTTGTTGATGGGATTTATTGAATTATGTGTTCCAATCCTTCCTCTCTACTTTTCACTATCATTAGCTCATCCGAAGAAAAAGTATCCTATTCGTCATTCGCAATCTAACTTTGAACTCTGATAAAGAAAGAAACATCCTTTATGAAGGCTTTTAGTACTGTCCTCGATCATTTTCTATGTATCTTCTTTATTTGGCTTGGACAATTGTTTTGCGCGTTTGCTACAGGCTTCCTGTAAAGACTCTTCAACTAGAGCAAATGGCAGTGGCGGGACGAGCCGAGGAACCATCAGTTGTTGCTAGCCGAATGCTATTAGTGTTTAGCACACTTGAGGTTAGGTCCCTATTATCAGTCTTCAAGTTAACAAGTTGAAAAAGCTTATGAGGCCCAGCATTTTCATGTCATCAATCCGTCTATCATCTATTCGTAGTTTTGTCTTTTATTTTTATTTATTTATTCTGTTTTGGGGGTGGGGGCCGGCCTTGGAAGAACTCTGAAAAGGAAGTAGCTGCAGCTATAGATGTTTTGGCTAATTACATGATTATTTGCAAATGCAGGTGGTGAGTCCACAGTGGCCTAGAGCGTAACGCTTCCGCACCCAAAAAATCATTTTCCCCGAATCTCATCCATCCATGGGGTTCAGGTTCATAGTAGTTTCTAAGGGCAGCCCATTCTTCTCCATCTTAAACAGTGTAAGGAAAAAAAAAATTAAAGAAAATCTGAGAGAGATAGAGCAGCTTGATAACCTTCAATATTTCAAAGTTTTCATGTGTAAAACATTTAAATCTTTCATGTAATAAGATATGTAAAGTCTTCCTTCACCGAGAAAAAAAATTGAAAAGTCAGCCCTTTCCCATGTAAATAAGTCTTTAATGCAGTGATCACAACTGCTCGAAATGCAAGTCCGTCCAGAGTCCAGAATTGGATGAACTTGGTGCAAGAGTACTTTAGTTTTTCGGTTATCAATACTCATTGACGTTGCTGAACCACGGCAATGAACAGTTACCGGCATGTTAGCCATATTCAAGCACTGTTGCTGGTCAAGAATCTCCCCGCTACGCAGGAAAAGTTTTAAGACAAAAAGTTGATATCATTATCGATATAATGGAGTTGCACCTCTTCCGTTTCGCTTCTTTTTATAGTAAACGTTAAAAGGGTCAAAATTGAATTGAATGTACAATGAACATTTAAAAATCTGGGGTAATGAGAGCAGCAGTGTCCTTTAGAATCTTTCTTGCACGCCAATAGACAGCACTAGCAGTTTCTGATGTTCCCATCTGGAAAATCAGAAAAACCTTGTGAGTGAAATGTCATATTAACTAATATGACATAAATGTGCCTTCCCGACAAGATTCAAACTGATGATTATAGATGAGGTACTAAACCACTGTAAATCATCAGCAACTTTAAACATAAACCAATTCTTTTTGGAAAAAGAGATAGCAAGGTTCAGATTTAAGACTCCAACGTTAATTCAGTGTTCAGTAATGTCACAAGATTTTGTAATCATTGACCAGAGTGACTGGAGCCGTGTTCAGATAAAATCAAATGGCATTCCCAATCCTAATGTACCTTTTTTTGTTAAAAGGAGAAGAAAACTAACCTTTGTTTCCAATAGGTAGTAATTTTGCCACAAGCTCACATTTTGGCTGTAACTTGTGAGTGCAGATTCGTACAAGTTCCGAGCATTTGGAAGCCCATCTTTATCACTAACAGATGCTACGTTGGTTTCCAACTCGATGCAATTTCTGTAAATAGCAAGCCCCGGATGTGGCAAAGCAAGGAAGCTGCAGCCGAAGCAAATTACAAGCTTAAAACTTTTTCAGAAGAGAAACAGCGGAGACTAAGGTACTAAACTTATTCGGCAATTGAATCGGATCATAGTGTCACATAGGTTTCAAGTGCAAAAGTAATTATGAAGATGAGCATTTTATCACCCAAAGGAAAATATACCAAGCTTAATATCTAATGACATACCGCTTATACATTTTTCTTGCATTTTGAATTCCTTCCTTTTGGAAAACAAAATTCACAATAGCAGACGAGAGGGAAAACCCATTGTCACTGTCTCCATTTTTAGCTAATGATACAATAGAAAGATCAACCAGCTTGTTGAAATATTCTTTTTGGGTTGAAAACAATTTGAGTGCCTGCATATGAGAAAATGTTAAACTAGATACAACAATATAAATAAGGCAGGTTTCGAACACTATCTTATTATGTAGATAACGCTGAATCATTCACACAACATGAAAAAATATCAACACAAAGACTGGACGTCAACCAAAAAAAAAAATTTGAAAAACAGAATAAATATGTATAGATAACACACCATGAGCCACAAGCTCCCAGCTTTCGAAACAGAGGCTTTGGTCAAAACATCCTTCACGAGTCCAAAGATAGATAGCAGGTCATATTTAGTTGGAGACAGAGAATCCCTTGTAATATGTCTGACTTCTAGCGAGGCCTTTAATAGCCATAATTGTATTGAATCTGAAAATTTTTCACAGCAAAGCTTATCTGCCAGTTTCCTTGCTTCATCCAGCCTTCCAAGTTGCAAATAAAATGAAATATGCTGGTATGCAAGATCCTCAGTGATACAACCTATTGTTTCAGCCTTCTCATATACCCCCAAAAGATATGATACATAAGTTGCATGTTGACCTGACAATCCAGAAATTTCTTTTTCTCCTTTTCGGAGAAGAATAACAGCCATCAAAAACTTCGAGTAAATATTGAATATCGTGGCTGAAGGTAGTACTTTAAGAGCCTCCTCATATACCTAGTCATCACAAAATCCAGAGATCTTTGGCATACGATTAAGGCAACATAAAATAAAGAGATCCAGTGAATGCACGAGTCTCATTATCTATAAGTAAAAGATATCACTTCAAAAATGTTTGCTGAGCTTTTAACAATGCAAGAACAACCAGTCATACAAACATTTGTAACAAGTATGAAAGGGGATAAAGAAAAGAAAGTGGTTTATGTAGAAATTAGACTTTGTACCTGAATTGCTTTCTCTGTTTGCGAAAGCATGAGTTCTTCACTCATGCCCTCTGTAGTTTCAGGATCAAATTCAAGTCTGGCAAGCCAGTTCCAGTACTCTGGTTCTGTTGAAAAATCTCTTCTCATCTCACTCAGAATCTGGTTGCGCATATCTTCTGAATGAGCCAAGTCTACTGCATCCAGTACCTCGAAAAATCGTTTTCTCAGGACTAAACTAGAAGGAACAGCTTCAACTGCTCCAGCATATATGGTTCTTAACATTCTGAACCCTTTCTCCCTAAACACATCTACTTTCCCTGGTGTCTCCTTGCTTTCCGAATCCAATCCATTCTTTTCTCTTTCATCATTAAGGGGCATAAATAAATCATCATTTTCATCTCTCCATTGTTTCTCATCGGCCACTTTTTTATCACGGATAAGAGTTCCCTCATCCTCTCCAAGAGCAACCTTTCGGGCCTTTAACTTATTAAGATAGGTGAGTTCCATCCGAAGATATTCTATCCAAAGCTCTTCTGAAGTAGGACAAACTCTCAAACCACTCTGCATAAGAGCACGAGCAGCTGCAACATTTAAGTTATCATCAAATTCCCAAGCAGCAGCATAAATCCAAAGTCCCGGGACCTTAGGATGAAACCTAATAGCCTGAGCTAGGACCTGCAAAAATATGATATGAATTATGAAATGAGCAAAAGAAAAAAGAAAAAAAAAATCCGAACTCACACTAATTCCTTAGAACATTAGATTAAACAAAGCCAGTGGACAACATAGAAGAATTAGAAAACCATAAAACTTAAGATATGAACTTTCACTTCCTATCTTCCCTTTTCTCAGTAACCAAACAGAACCAGAATCAAACCAATAAAAAGTTAAGCTTCCCTATAAATTCAATATGGGGACCTGAAAAAACACAAAAACTAACCTCTATTTGGCCAAACTAAATACCTATTACGCAAAATGAGCTTCTCCTTAACAAAAAAGCAATCTAAACCACGATACTCATCATATTTTCCTCCACTTTCTCAGCTACCAAACAGAGGCAAAAAAATATAATAACAAAACGAAAAGTTACCTTCTTCATCCTTCCATGCCTTCGTTCTCGACAAAACTCAAGGTACCGAAACCAGAGATCAATGTCGCCCTTGTACCGCATAACAGCGAGCCTATAAATGTCAACAATCCTCACAACGCCGGCGTAGTCTGAAACCGACTTCTTCGTCTTCTTCTTATAGTCAATTCCCTTATTCCTCAGCTCCCGCGCCACCGACTTCTTCCTGAGCCGTCGGAGCGAGTCGAGCTGAGTCTCATAATCGATGTAAGTCAGATAGTCCTGCTTGAGCGGACTCGGCCGCTTCAGCCGGTACTCGAACTTGCGGCGCTGCTTGACTATCTCGGCGATCTCACGGCGTGTGAAGAGCCCTCGACGCTCGAGGTCATCGAGCTCGTTGACCATGCGCTCCAGGCGGTACTGAACCACGTCCGCCATTTTTGTTAGGGTTTAGAGATTTTTCTCTGTTAGGGTTTAAGTGGCGGAGAAGGACAAGTGCTCGTTGCTGCGAACCAAAGATTTTCGAGACCGATATTGTTTGTCTGAAGCGATTGTGAGGATCGTGGGCCGGTCTCGGACTTGAAGAAGAAGAAAGCAGGTGTTATATAATGGCCTAATTAAGGATGGACCCAAGAAAAATTGTAAGCCCAATACTACACATATGGATTTAAGTTGGGTTAAGTAGACAATTACCATTTTTTTAGTTTCTCAGTTCAAACTAAAAACAATATAACATTATTTTTGTTTTCACTTTACTCAAATTACTACCACTTTTGATGTACGAAAGTACGGAAAAATCCTCATGAACACCTTTGAATGCTCAGGACTGTCTTTATTTGACCTTCAATGGGCCAAAAATGTCATGTTTTCCCCCACGGGATTATTGACGTATTGGTAGGAAAATGTTATTAACCCGCTTGTTAATAGCTTAAACTTTTGGATGGATTGATTATCGACCAATTAGTTATACGTTCTGGTTTCGACATGTCAAAAAAATGCAATTATTTGACCCTAACTGAAAATTGCTATTGAATATAATGTTGAGGACGACAGCCTGATCTAGTTGAAAAAAAAAAAAATTTGCCCACGGTCAAACTTAATATATTTGTTTTTCGTTTCTGTAAAAATTAGGTATTGTACTGAATTTTCAGAAAAGAATTAGAATTATACAATGGCTAAGTTTTACCGTATTTTAAAAAATAATATCACTTCTAAAAAATTTCTTAGAAAAGTGTCATTTTTTAAACTAGTAATTTATAATTGGTAATTAGTTTTTCAGTTATTTATAACTAATAACTAAATATATTTATACGGTAACCAATTTTCAGACACTAGTAACTAGTAATCATTATAAAAATAATATTTTTTAAAAAATTTTTTAAAAAGTGGTATGTTTTTTTCAAAAAGAAGCTGTGAGTTTTGGAAAAAAATTTTACCCCCTTTTTTTTTTTTATTTTTTTTTTTTTTTTTTTGGTTGGAGTTTTTTTTTCTTGGCCTTTGTTGGTTTTTTTTTTTTACCCAAATCATTTTCTAATTTTTGAAAGATAATTTTTTTTATCCATATCATTTTCTAATTTTTGAAAGATAAAGTTTGATGTCTATGAACAACAAGCATTGGGTCATAATTTTTCAATTTGATTTTCAGCATGCTTTTTGGTTTGCTTATTTCCTTATAGCAATATGTATATATAGAGCAAAGTTATCATAAGCCTGCCCGGTACGACTGCTTAAATTGGTCATGTTATTTCATTATAAGGGTGATTTTTCCTTTTAAAGATAATATGGCAAATTTCAGTCCTAAGAGCTTATAAATTTAAGTCAAGCTTTTCCAGTCTCCACGTGTTTGTGTTGACTAATTAGTTTAGTGAAGTTGATGATTAGTAAGCATTAAACTATTACTGCATCAGCATGAAAAGGCTGTATAGTAGTTTCAGTGTTAATGTCACATGTAATAGTTCGTTTGATTTGATGGTCGCAAAGTTCAGTGTTAAGGAATCATTAAACAAGAATGTAAAAGAAAACAATCTATTTAGACTTCCAATCAAAGATATATTATTCTGAAACAAACAAACAATGTAAAAGATATGTCCTTATTATCATGAAATTTAGGTCTGAACATTTCTTTGCTCCTGATGATGACACAAACACATGCGCATATGCTGGTTCTCTCACATATCAAAGTCGGTGGAAGGTCCAAGGGAACCGAGTTTTGGATTCTTTAGAAGAACTTTGGCCGAGACTAACTAAGGATGGTCAGCTTCTTCGGAAGTATGATCGGCTCCACTACTTCCTATGCCAAAACCAATCCCAATACCCATTCCAAACCCCATGCCCATACCTTTACTACTTCCCCCATAACCTTTGCCACCACTGCCGCCACCGCCACCGCCACCGCCACTTCCACCTCCGCCTCCTAC
>JXTB01000631.1:153703-176585 GCA_002914805.1 Parasponia andersonii | reverse complement strand
TATATATATGTCATTGTCTGAATGAAAGAAAATTTTGACCCTCTTTCTAATTTAATTATTTGGAATAATTTGATAACTAGTGGACTTTATTTTTTATTTCCATTTTTTATGGTGGGTAGTAGTTGTCCACATAAGCAGAAAAATAAGATGTGGAAATGGTCCATGTGGCTGCCATGTGACCAATCTAGTGCGAGATAAAAGTAGCATTGGTCTTGGAATGAATCTTTAGGTTGGTCTTAGTGGCAGACTCTTGCAGTGTACGCCGGGCAAATCAAAATTAGTACCGTACGGGTCCAATATACTAGCTATATTCCAATCCCATACCTTATCGTATTCAGATCAAAGTTTTCATGTATCATTTATATTCAGCACTCATTCCTGAGTTTATGATCAAGTTTTTTAAAAGTACACAAAAAAGCACAACTCAATGAGTCAATGTGTCATAAAATTGGCAACTATACTGGCCCCAACCAGTATAAAAGCACCCCAAACTATTAGGAGATTTTAATTCCATATTGATCCTTTAAGTAAAAGACCAAAACATACAATTATATACACATTTAGTAAAACTTTTGATAATTTACTCGTAATACACCCCATTGTACTCTAAAAACACAAATCAAATCAATACTTAAAAAAGAAAAAAAAATCACTTTTATAACATTTATATCAACGTTCTTCCTTTCATATATGATTAAAGTCATGGATACTTAATCGAACTACAATTATGAAACAACATATAGAAGAAATCGACGAGAAAATAGAAGATGATTCTTTTCTTTCTCATTACCAAATAAGTATAATACACAAGACAAAATAAAGACAGAATAACTAAAATATAAATACTAACTCAAACAGTGTGTTGATTGTAAAAAATATGAAGCCGTTGGCCAATCTTTGGGCACAAAGTTGCCACCAATAATGGTGATGGCAGGTTTAAGGAAAAGTTGAAATAATTATAAATTAATATATTTTAATAAATCTTCTCCTCAAAATGTATAAAGGTTTCCCAAATTCCAGCCCTTTCTCAAAAGACATTCAAGCTTGACGATGGAATCCATTTTTGCTCAACAACTAGGGGGCAGATCTAAACTTGCAGATGCCGAAATAAGAGAGAGTACAACCAAGGGACCATGGTGACAATGAAGAGGAGGGGGGGGCAGCAAATGGGGAACAATTGAATGGCGTAGGCAAGGATAAGGGAAGGATCTGTGCAATGAGATTAACCCCTTGCAATTCATTTTTCATTTGACTCGAAAATTGAAATAGATGGCATACTTTTGTATGTCAAGATGGGGTGCCAAAATTGAAAACACAATCAAATCAATGGGGTAGAGAAGTGAGACTTATATTAGGAATGACATAGGATGCTTATACTAATAATTGCTAGTTTTTAACTTTTCAATGGGATTAATTTAGATAGGGAGTGCCTTTATACTATTTCCGGGTGCAAACATAACCCATAAAATATAATATGCATTAGACTTAAAGCATTGGACACATGTATGAATCTTATAACTAATCATGTGGTAGCTCTAATTAATAGTCAGATTAGTGAATTTAGTATTAATATGGAAATTCATCACTGTGCGTATATTAAGGTCTTTCAGTTAGGTTTGTGCTGAAGGTTGAACTAGCTTGGTCTTTCAGACCCTCCCTTCTCTCATCCTCTGGAAGATTAATATATAATGTAACCTGGGAATGTCAACCAATAATTCACATAGCAGTTACCGTACGATGCATCTCTTTTCAAGGAGTGTAGTTTATATTGGTAATATTTTATTGCTTTTCCAGTTTTTGTCTCTTTCTAAGTAGAAAAGCGCCTTAATCTGATTTGTGTACCTTGCTTCCAATATTGGAATACAAACTACTCCCACTTCAGCAACTCCTACTTATTAATTACTAGCTTTAACTTGAAGTGGAGTCCAGTTCCACAATGTAAATTCTATTATCAACATTTCCATAATTCAAAGCACAAAAACAAAATTTTTCATTTATAAAAAGGATTCTTCTTTGAGCTTCTGATGCAGAGCACAAAGAATGGGAGTTTCTAAAGCGGCTGGACTGATGCAAGGGCCTCTAACGTTATTATTATTTTTTTTTTTCAATTTTTTGCGATTTTCAAGGGATTGGTCAAAGTGTCAGACTTTGGTGATTTTTGGGTCAATTCTATGTGAAAGTGATCCAACGATCAAGACTCACCTGCTTTGCTTGTGATGTATTCCCAATTTCGGCCAAATTCAATCTTTCAGCCCTCAGAATGGCTTTTTGCTATTTTAGGAAATAATTATTTTTTCAAATTATTTTCATAAGAAATTCAGAATTGGATCCGTTCCTTATGTCTTGATTCTAGAAGCTCTCATTTATGTTTTCATCATTATCTAAATTTTTTTTTGTCATTTTTGAAAAAAAAATCATTCAAAATTATGTTAGGAATTTTTTATTATATATTTCCTTTCACGAATATTTCATCATTAGAAATTGTAAAACATAGCTGCCATCTTTAGGATATTTTATGAATAAGAATTTGACAGAGTTTTATCTTTATCTTCCAAATTTTTGGTACTCTCGTGGATCAATGAATTTTGTGTGTTTATTTTCTTGGAATTCATATACAAATCAATAGGATTACAGAAGATTGTTTTCAAGTTTTTGTATGGATCCTTCTTGTAGACGTTTTCACTACATTAGCTTTATAAGCATTTGCAAATACGTACCAATACGATCATATGCTTATGTTTCTCTTTTTCTCAATCCTATCTTACTTCTCACCATAGATTTTCAGTTGTATGGTAATTGTTGGAAATAAAACAAGTTTTATTATTCACTCAAATATTATTACAAAGAAAAACTCTCAATTTCACTCTTCAAATTCACTGACTTACTAAAAGCTATAACTTTTTCTCTCTTCAATTCACTCTTAGAAGATTTGCTTCGTACTTAATGTTTAGAACTCAAATAGGAGGAGTATTTATATTACATGAAAAACAAGGAGAACCTATTTATTCTATATGAGAAATAAGGAGAATCACACAAATGAATAATTACAAAAATTCTTAAACCATATATATTTTCTTCGATACACTTTCAATAATAATCTAAGTAATCAAATGATTCACATGCAAAAAATTAATATATAGCTAATACTAGAAGATTTTAGATAAAATACTTCTTCAATTTGGATTTGGAGTTCAACTTTTGTGAGTTTTGTACTTGGGCTAATTCCAACTTATTTGACCTCATGTTGATGGGTCTAGAATACTTCTTATGGGCTTAAACAAATTTATTTTCAACATCTCTCTCCCCTCCCCTTAAACTTATTTTATAATACCAAGCAAGTTTCTTAACCTTGTGAAGTTTTCGAACTTGAGTGGCTTGGTGAAAATGTCAGCAATCTGATCATGTAATCTCACATACTCCAATCGTACTTCTTTGTTTGTAACACATTCTCTTATGTAATGATAACGAGTGTTGATATGCTTGCTTCGGTCATAAAAGACTAAATTTTTATCCAAAGCTATTACTAACTTGTTGTCGATACAAATCTCTGTTGGCTCCTTTTAAGGTATGTTTAACCCTTTCAATAACTTTTTCTAATCAGATTACATGACTAACACACAATGAAGCCGCTATGTACTCAGCTTCACATGTTGAAAGAGTGACAATTGGTTGTTTCTTAGATACCTATGTGAAGACAGTTTCTCCCATGAAAAATACAAAATCAGTTGTACTTTTTTGATCACCGGTATCTCCGGCCCAATCACTATCACTGAAACCAATAAATTTGTAATAATTGGAAACTAAATAGAACAAGCTATGATTGATCATACTTTTTAGGAAACAGAGAATTCTATTTACAACCTTGAAGTAATTGGTTATTAGAGTTTCCATGTAATAACTCACTAGTCCATTTCTATAGAGAATGTCAAGCCTTGTATATGTCAAGTATTGGAGGCATCCAACAAGGCTCTTAAAGAATGTTGGATCTACCTTTTCTACTTCATCATCTTTGAATAATTTTATTTTGCACTCCACTAGTATACTTATCGTCTTGCAATCATCCATATTAAACTTCTTCAAGATCTACTTTTGTATAGCTTTCTTGAGAGATGAATATGCTTTTTTCCTTTTGCTTGACTTCTATGCCGAAGCAGTATGTCATAAGTCCGATATCTATTATTTCAAACTTATATGTCATTACTCTATTGAATTCATCAAGCATCCTTGGATTACTTCTAATGAATATGATGCTGGTGTTAGCTAGAATAAATTTCCGGAAAATATTTTCATAAAATCATTTTCAAGAATACCATAGTTTTGTAAAATCGAGAAATGCAGCGGAATTGGTCGTTTAAAATTTTTTCTTTTACAAAATGTTTCGGATCGTGATCTAACATAAATTAACTCTTGATCTAAACAAGAACAATACCGGACTCACTTCACAACCTTCTCGTCTTCTCGTTTATTCTCGAAAGTGTTTGATTGATTCAGTGGGTGATCACCTTCTTGATTCCCAACAAAGAGATCCGCAGATGAGCAAGAAGACAATCTCCTCGAACTGATTTCTCCGAGATGGCCGAAACACCAAGGATAGTGAATCCCTAGTGGTGGCCGATTTTCTCTGCTCTCTTTCTCTCTCTCTCTCTGTTATGCGTGTGACACTCTCTTCTCGTGGGGAATGTTTCACATGTAACACTTGTATATATTTGCTGGAGATTTTTTCTCTTAACTATATAGAGATTAGTAAACCTTAATGGGCTTGTTGGGCTCAACTGATCATCAAATAACTATTGGGCTTTAATTTGAGCTAGACAGAGGACCAGATGGACCCATAAAGCTCAAGCTCTAATAGACCATATACCCAATATTATAATTAACTCTTAATTATAATTGGGTCTTGTCCATTAATATTGGGGCACACCACTATAGGCCCAATATTGAACTCTTGGACTAAATATCATTTATTTTTCTGTGAAGCTTATTAACAACTAATTAGCTTGATTTATTTAGCATATACTATATCTGTAGACATATCCCAAATGCAATGTCGTACTATGAGGGTGAAATTACCATATTACTTCTCTAATACATATTTACATTTGAGTTGCTATTTTTCATCTAATGGATACTAGCTGATTATGGTGTTTATATCTGTTTATACCAACACAGTCAAATTAAAACCAAGTACTTAAAAAAACTCAAAGTGACATCATATGCATGGTGTCCATCATGAAAAATGTTCTACACATTTCATATACCTTATCTTCCAAGATACCGGAGTTCGAATCATAAATCGGAACTGGTCCTTTAGTAATTCAAAAAGACAAAACACATGAAAGTAAGTTCGTTAATCACTAGGATTAAGGTTTTTTACAATAATACTAGATTAGTAAAATTAGAAATTTGAGTTACGGTACTTAATCTCAAATTCTAATTAACTAGGTCATGCTCGATGCTATTATAACTTTCTTAATATACTAGTGTTTCTATCTGAACACTCACTTTGATAATTAGAGATTTCATTAATTAAATAGACAATACTACATTCTATGGCATAATAAAGTATTCCATCTTCAATATGCAGAATACGAACAATTTAATTTAGACATAATGAAATAAAGAATATAATGTCTCCCACATATGAACTCATTATACGAATAATTCTTTATTACTCATTTTATGTCTTGGAATCTTTTAGATATTTACATAAGATAAATATATACATCACATGTATATCAATGGGACATAAATGAAATAGAAATTCATAACATGGAATTTATTAATAACAAATAGATACTAAATAATCCAATAAATATTGTTTATAATGTCTAAATAATAAACTGCTTTATAGGACATTATTCCAACATATGAGATTATCCATGTACAAGCATACAACCAGAATGTCTCTATATTTAGTTTTAACTTAGAGAGCATGTTCATAAGGGCAGTTAGTGAAGCCATTCTCTTGAAAATATTTGTTAATTTGGTTGTTCTGTGCTCTTGGTGCTTACTTTAGTCCATAGAAAGCCTTTTTCAATTTTAACACCTTGTCCTCATACATTTTTACCTCATAACACAATAGTTGTTCAGTGTAGACTTTTTCTTCAAGAACTCAATTCAGAAATACAGACTTTACATCCATCTGATAGATCTTTGATTTATTTTGAGCAGCAAGAGAAATAATTAGTTTTATAGTTTCCAACTGTGTAATAGGAGCGAATATCTTGTTGTAGTCAATGTCGGCTCTATGACTATAGCCTTTCACAACTAGCCTTTCTTTATATCTTTTCACCCTCTATTAGCATTCTTCTTCACCTTGTACACCTATTTTACACCTATAGCTTATGACTTTTGGGAAGAGAGGATAGTTCCCAAGTATTATTCTTCTCTATGGCTTTGGCTTATTCATTCATCATATTTCTCCACTTCTCATCTTGTACAATCTCTTGGAAGTTCATAAGTTCTCAATTAGCAAATAGACAAAATAGAGTGAGGTTTTTGAGTCTACCAGTTACCTCATACAGATCTTCAAGACTTTTTGTATGTTCTTCATACCTCCTAGTTAAGAAAAATGGAGGTGAATCTTCATGAATAGATGATACTGGTGAAAAAGGTGGAGTAACAACCTTTTGATGGACTTCTCTTGCTTGCTCTGCTAGTGTTTCTTCATCTTTAAATTGTGAAAAGAAATTGTAGTCATTTGTTTGAGAACCAAAGTCTCATTCACCTTCTTCATCGAATATTATATCTCAGCTGATGATTACTTTTTCATTATTGGGATTGTATAACTTATATCCTTTGGAGTTAGTATCGTAGCTGATGAAAATGAACTTCTCTCTTTTATTATCAGACTTGGTTCTCTATTCTCTGGCACATGCACATGGGTTATACCTCCAAAGATTCATAAGTGGGAGATCTCAGGCTTCCTTCCACTCCATGCTTCTTGTGGTATCTTTCCTTACATACTTCTTGTTGGAGATTAATTGAACAAGTAGACCGCACTTGCAATAACTTCTGCCCAAAATTTTTTGGGCAATCTCTTACTTTTCAGCATGCTTCAAGCCATATTGAGAATGGTTCAGTTCTTCCTTTCTATCACCATTCTATTGGGGAGATCTTGGAATGGTTAAACATCATCGAATTCTACTGGCTTCGTAGAATTCTTGGAACTCTTTTGAAGTGAATTCTCCTCCTCTGTCAGATCCCATGGCTTTGATCTGAACATCGCTTTTTTTTATCTACAATAGTCTTGAACTTCTTGAAAGCTTCAAAGACTTCTAATTTTTGCTTCAAGAAATAAACCCAAATCTTTCTTGAGAAATCATCAATAAAGAACAAGAAGTAATTGCTTTTACCGAAGGAACTTAGTTTAATGGGACTGCATACATCTGTATGTACCTCTAGTAGTTTTTTGGCTCTTGAGTTTGACTCTTTTGGAAAACTTTTCCTGAATTGTTTTCCAAGTAAGAATCTTTCACAAAATTGATCATGATAATTGGTGCTTAGCAAACCTCTTACCATCTCTTTCTTAGATAGTAGCTCTAGTCCTCCAAAATTGAGATGTCCGATTCTCAAATGCCATAGCCATGATGAATTCTTATAACATGCTTTGAGATATTTTGCCATATCATTTTGAATGTTCAAGAAGAACATTCTATTTCTTGATATAGGTACATTGGCAATCAAGTTCATGTTGTTATCTCTTATAGAAAGACTATAATCTTTCAAGTGAATATCATAATCTTTCTCTAAGAGTTGTCTCAAACTCGAAATATTTATTTTCATGGTGAGTACATAATAAACATTTGAAACAAATTTATGTCCCATATTTTTCAAATAGATAAGAATTTTACCTTTTTTGTTTACCGCTATTTTTGAATCATCATCAAAAAAAATATTTCCACTGATTGATTTATCAAGCTCCATAAATATTGATTGACACCCACACATATGATTGCTAGTACTGGTGTCAAGATACCATATGTTATCTTGTCCTTCACTATTGTCATTATATGCTAGTAGCATGGTACCATTCCCTTCTCTTTTCTCTTCAACAAAATTGACTTTCTCTTCAATTCTGCTATTGGATGCTCTACATTCTCTAGTATAATGTCCAAACTCGTGACAATTGAAACATCAACTTGAGACTTCTCATGCCTGAAGTTCGCTCGATCTCTACCACGATTTCTTATGGAGCTTTCTCCTCTTTCGAAATTACTAATATGATAATTATGGTTGTTGTTAGAATTCCAACCTCGTCTATGATCTTAACTTGTACTACGTCCTTGTTCTTGGGCTTATTCTCTACCACGACCATGTTGAATTCTATCTCTATATTAACTATCTTCTTTCTCTGTGAGTTGTGTCTTAAGAAGCTGCTCCTGAAATTTGGTTTCTTCTTTTTCTTTTCTTCGTGGGCTTACAAGGAACCCAAGAGTTGTTCTATAGTCATGGCTCCCAAATCTTTAGTTTATTCAATAATAGTAACAATATTTTTGAACTTTGGATCTAATGATCGAAGAATCTTTTCTATGATCATAATATTTTCTAGCTTCTTACTATTTCTTTTCATTTAATTAGAAATAGCTAAAACTCTTGAAAAGTAGTCAGAAACTGACTCAGTCTCCGTAATATGTAGTAAGTTAAACTCTCCTCTTAGAGTTTGAAGACAGACCTTTTTAATTTTTTCTTCTCCCTTGTATGAAATTTGAAGTTTCTCCCATTTTTCCTTGGCAAAGATTACACTTGAGATTTTCACAAACGTCATCTAAAGCTTGATAGATGAGGAAGAGAGCTTTTTTATCTTTCTTTCTTGAGTCTTTTAAACTATCATTTTATGTTAAGGAAAGTGTTACCTCATCTCTTGGCTCTTTGTCGCCTTTCTCCACTATATCTCAGACATTATGTACTCTAAGAAGGGTCTTTATTTTAATAGTCCAATTATCAAAGTTGTTATTATAGAGTGGTGGAAGTTGAAGAGACACTAAGTTGTTAGTAGCCATAATTCTTAATAAAGTAAGCTTTTGGAATCATCGACTACACAGATAGATCCGGAACATTGAAAAACCTTAAGATTGATTGGTATATTGACTCGATCAAGGTCAACAATCAAAGTTAACCACTCGGTCAACAGTCTCGTCAACGACTCCGACAGCTTAGCCAACAGCACGGCGCGATCAAATGGCTCTGACGGCTTAGTCAAACGACTTTGACTCAACTCAACTCGGTGAGTTGACTCAATTAGTAACAGCAAACTTCCGAGGACTTGTTCGGACTCCGATTGGGCTGATTTTTGCAACAGCGAGTTCGTCTCGTCGAGATCTTCGATTTGATGTTTAATAGTAGTATGTTTGGAACAAATAGCTAATACTCTCAACCTCAAAAATTCTTTTCGAACGTAGAAGATTAGTCAAAGCTGCAATTATAGAGCATATTTAGAATTTCAAGAGAACTCATAATCTCTCTCTGATACTACTTTGTTAGAAATAAAATAAACTTTATTACTCACTCAAATATTATTACAAGAGAATACTCTCAATTTTACTCTTCAAACTTACTCATTCACTAGAAGCTATGCTTCTTTCTCTCTTCACTTCACTCTTAGAAACTTTGCTTCTTACTTGATGCTTAGAACTCAAATAAAGAGGGGTATTTATACTACATGAGAAATAAAGAGAACCATACAAATACACAATTACAAAAATTCTTAAGCCACACATATTTTATTCTACACACTTCTAATAATAATCTAAGCAATCAAATAATTCATATACAAAAAAACTAATATTTAGCTAACACTATAAGATTCTAGATAGAAGACTTCTTTAATTTGAATTTGAACTTCTATTTTTATGAATTTTATACTTGGGATAACTTCAACTTATTGGAGTTTATATTGATAGGCCTAGAACATATTTAAAAATTTTATACTTGGGATAACTTCAACTTATTGGAGTTTATATTGATAGGCCTAGAACATATTTTTCGGACTTGAACAAGTTTATTTTCAACAGTAATATGAATGAAAATCATATAATTTTATCATTTTTATTTATTCATTTGTTTACTTACACATTTAGGAAATCATTCACATAATTATAAAGTTGAAAAAAGAAAAAAAGATGACTCAACTTTTGTTTTTACATTTAGGAAATCATTCATATAATTACGCAATTGAAAAAAAGATGACTCAATTTTTGTATTACTCTTTGAACCCTTTTTTGTACTGCTCAATTTTGTAATGTGAAAATAAATTTTGCCGTCTTTCGCGTACGATTATACTAGCTAGCTTAGCTTACGCGTAAGTAAGTATTTGCAGTGAGATAGATTCGAGATTACTAGGAAGTACCAAGTTGAAATGATCCACAGCTGGAGACAGGATCATAATTTTATGGTACATCCATCTTCATATATAATAAGGTTGCGTGCGTGACCTTCTCTTCTAATATAATTAGGCACTCTTTATATCGAAATTATCAAATGAATATCATGTTGTAAAAAGTATCTATTCATATACTGTTGAAATTTGTACGAACTTTATCCAGGCCATATCGAAGGAGATCGTACTGAAGAATGTGCTGACAAAGCTTTTGGAAATTTAATGAAATGAAAATATTTTTTTTTTTAAAAAAAAAATCAAGTTATTGCGATACATACGTCGATTTGATCAGCTACCGGAAGTGCCCAATTTTATATTTAATAGCAGCATTCATTAGAAAAGGCAACGAAAAAGCGAAATTAAATAAAATAATTATAAAGTATAAGAGGACTGTACTGTTATATTGTGAATTATAAATTGATGATTGGACACATGCCAGCCAATAAGGTTAGAGAAAATTTCGACGTATCTTGTAGTGGGATTCAGTCATTCGCTAAAATCGTTTATTATACATGGAGCTAGCATGATTAATGTTAGTATTCTAAACGAAAAACGAATACAAAAATATTTCTTATATAAGCTAGTGAAACCCACCCAATAAACAAATAAGTTAAATATTATGCATGTGCGCCCTTCGTTCAATTATTGACCATGGCAGGTTTATAGGTATCTTTAATAGTCCATTTATAAGTATTGGTATGCTTGGTCGAAGCCTCATTCAATTAATGAATCATCAATTATAATAGGCATGATATAAGATGCTTCATTTATGCTACAAAGATTTGATTTTTAACGAAACATAAACGATCTTACAATAAATTATATTTTTGAAGTGTGGAATAATTAACTTAATTGTCAATAACTAATCAGATACTCCACCCATGCACCAATCTAATAATGGAATAGCCGAATACATCTGATTCATTAGGAGATGGCAAATGGGCACTAACAACTTCAGTTTCGGTCACACCAAAATTTATGATTTAAGTGAAAATTTTGTGAGTAAAACAATATCATTATTATGCTCCCGTGACTAAAAAGTCGATAAAAAATTTTAGTCACAAAAATATAATTTACTGTGACTAATTGTACTTTTTAGCCACAACCAATTTTATTATTATATATAAAAAAATTATGACTAAAAGTACATTAAACAATTGATGATTAAATCTTATTTTTTAGTCATAATAATTTATAGTAATAATTAAGTAAATGTTATTTCTAGTCATAACAAATTTTAATTAGTTGCGACCAAAAAATTATTACTAGGTGGTGACTATTTTTGTAGTAGGGCTGAAAAAAAAAAGGTGTCTGGCATGACACAAGATGGTATCATCATATTATACCAAGCTCATGATTTTGGGGCAATAACAGGCATGTTATACACAACATTAAGTTAGTATTGGCAATTCGTGTAATCGTGTTATTTTCGAGTTAATATGAATATGACATGACATGATAACATCTCAATTCAAATACGACACGATTAATAAACATGCCAAAAATTTAAAATTGTATATGATATGATTAATGTATATATAACATGATATGACACATGTAATCTATTTAATAGATGTATAATACATCTATTTATAACTCATTTGATATGAATACTCAATATTAACATGATTACTCATGTTTAATACAATGCACTTATCAATTTAAATAAACACATATAAATATGTTCAGAATTAATCGAAATCATATTTAAAATCTTAAAATATTAAGAAACATATCATATATGTGTCGTGTCGTGTTGAAACGAAAACGTCAATCTGTTTAATTAAACGTGTGTTATACATGTCATTTTCTAATTAAGCAGATTAACTCAAAACTCATCTATTTATTATGTGTGTTGATTGTAAAATTGACAATAAAATTAAATGTGTCATTCAAATAAAGTCATTTCGTGTTATTTTTTAGTTGTATTATTATGCCGAGTAGGAAATTATTGGTCCTAACTAGGAACATAACATGAGCACGACCCATGTATGAACACGACATAAGCATAAAAGTATTTTTACATAGTTGTACATATATTTTTTTTTTTCAGTTAAACATTGTTAAGTAGATTGAAAATATAGCACAATCCCTAAGAGTAAGGGGTTCCATTCAGAATGATTACAATAGAGAGGGCATCTCAAAATAGCATCCATAGGATGATTCTATGAGATATTACAAAAAAACAACCATTCATTTGGCCAAGTTAATTATGAGCAAAGTAATTAATCTCCCTAGATATAAGATTACAAGAGCATGCTAAGAAACAAGAGAAAACTTCTTTGCCTTAGTCATAAGAAACAAGAGATAAACTTCTTTACCTTAACTATAGACACTATTATAGAAAATGTTTTCTACATCACTTATAGGGTGACATGGTAGAGAAACTGTGTCGCTCTGTAAAGACGTGAAAACAGGTGATGTGGTAGTACCACATCATACTATGTCGCTTTTAATGCTAACCTACCGTGTCACTTGTATAGAAGTGACTTAGTAGGTCAAAATATCTAACAAATTATCGGTTATTAAGATCCTACCACGTTGCTTTTGGGAGGATACCTCTCTTAGAAAGCGATGTGGATGTGTAAAACTCCTTAAAAATTGTAAGAATAAACTGGTCTTTTGGCCCAAATTTTTTAAAAAAATTAAAATTCGAATTTTGGGTTATAATGTGAAAAGTTTTGAAAGAGGGACCAATTTGTAAAACTAAAAGACTATTTTGAAATAAAATTTAAAAACTATGGACTTATGTATAGATTTTAAAAAATTGCACTACCTGTTTAAAAGCAGACATGTGGCTTGCTTGTCTTCCCCTCAGCCCACCTTCTCTCTCTCCCCCGCGATTTCTTGGCTAAAACGCGAAATTCTAGCGAGGCTTTGATCAACCACCTCTAACCGTTGTTCAGCCATGTCACTGACCGTTGTCAACACCCCATCACCAAACGAATATCCCACCGCCAGTTCCAGTCCCACCGGAGCTCTATATTGCCGAAAAACACCAAAAAATATCACAGTTTTCGAAGCTCGCCGGCACCGATTCCGACGTCCTTTCGCCGCGAATCTGGTCAGGTTCAACTCATCTTGTCACGATATTTCACGTGATATATATATATATATCTTGACTCAATATTATCCGGATTAAATTTTTCCATTTTTATCAATTTTGAGCTATTTTAGTTTTATATTTAAATTTTTCAATTCGGCCATTAGATCATAAATAAACTTCATATTTGTGATGTACTTATGAAAACAAAAATTTCAATATATATATTGACTATATTTGGTGACGGACATGAAAATCCAAATCTAACGGCTCAAATTGTCCCGTTTTATATGCCGTGGGCCAGGGTTCGACCCACATCCGAATTGATCAGATTATATATCTAACCTAGTTTTTTTGGGTGCTCTGAATTCAATAGTAAAGTTTGTTTCACGATCTGAAGGTCCGATTGAAAATCGAGTTTTTAAACCTATCGATCAAAGGTTTGAAAATGATACCTAACTCTTCAAATGACACCCAAACGACCTCAAACCTTCTCCATAGCCCCGTAGCTTTATTTGGACACTCGAATTGAGGTAAGAATTCGATTACTTGATTCAAAAATTAATTTAATTTAATAATTTATATATCTTTAATAAATATGGAATTTCATGATTTAATTTGTGAAAATTGTGTTTATATCTGTTTTTGACCTAATTTGATATATAAATTGCTTAGGAAGTACGTCATACTGGTTGTCATATCATACAGACTGTTTTGAACTATTTTCAACAGGAAATTAGATTTTTGGTTTTTGATCAAAAATGACTATTATAATGCCGAAATTTTTAAAAAGTTCAAACGATTTGAGAACTCAGTTTTGAGGACAAAATATTGTTTGATTAAAGAATATTACATGGTTATTTTGAGATTTTGTGAAGATAGTGTATATCTTTATTCTATCATTCATATAACATTTGTATGCATTCACATACTTACATGGCCGTCGGGTTTACGATTGCCTCATTAGGTGACTTGGACTTACGAGTGATCTACTAGGATACTTCGGATATCATGATTGCATACATAGTTATATGTTATCCTGAATAGATATATATAAGTTTTGGTGAATAATTTACAATGGTTTGGAATATTTGAATTATTGGACTCTGATTTCTACTTCGATTTTGTGAACTATTTTTGAATGGATTACTAACCATGCATGATCTGCAACGTGAGTATATTTCTTATGAATTAAAACTTTAATCGAATCTCTACTGAGCATTCATGTGCGCACCTCCTACTTCTTCCCACTTTCAGGTGTCGATTTATTTTGGGGTAACTGTTTTGGTACTTGGTTTACTTACAGTTCCATTCTTCTTCTTTAGTTGGTCCTTACTTTGTATCATCTTTATTTTTTTTGTCAAATTTATATAGCTAATAGTAGTGTATTTATTATGTAGATGTATAAGGATAATTTTTGCTATTTAATTAAGTATTTAGAAATATAAATGATTTATAAAAATTATTTGGTCCTTGAACCTAAGATTTTAATTTGACTCATTTTACTAAAGTTTATTGAATTTACAAATATTTCTAGACTATTAATTAGAATTTTCTATAAATTTTAAGTGAAATATTTTCTCGAAAAATCTATATTAATGAAAGGTTTCCTTAATTCGAATTTTATTTAATTCTAAAGACTAAAATATAAATTTTAAGTATTGAATCTTCTGAAATTTTGAAAAATCACTATTTACCACTGTTTCATCATACAATTACTAAAAGTCACGGCCTTAGATTTTTAGTCGTGAAAGTTTTGGAATCAGAGTTTTTAGGCTTTAGATCCGTCTAGGATCTTGCCTGTGATATTTTGGTATTTAAAAAGGATTTAGAAATATGTTTGATAAATACCTCATGCATCACTTAAGAATTTGCTAACTAGGTTGTTTTTGTTCTGATTCATTATGAATCCTTCGTCCACCTCCCTAGAGTGAAACTTTAGTATCCTTGGGATAGTTATAAACCTGAAATTCTAGTCTCAAAAGTGTCGGGGTTAACACAAGACTAGTAAAATCTACTTCTATCCAATTTTTTTAAATCAAATAGACATTCACACTTGTATTCCTATGTCCATTACTGTGATGAGCTATATAAACTTTGCTAGTTCTAAGATAGCAATTCAGTGTCTTGTGTTTTGATTGGCATGACATGATATTATATATGCTTATAGAGTTATGATTTGAATTTCTTAGAAATTATTTATATGTGACTAACCAATTTGAATATCTGGTAGAATGTTTTTGTAATTTTCTATCATGCATTAGTTGGACTTGTTAGTGGACATGACATACTAATTTTCATTCCTGGATTGATTTAATATTATGACCTTGATAAAAAAAAATGTTCATGTCTAGTCTTACCAAGTTTAATTTTTGTAAGAAAATTTTTGAATTAGTGAAATCTAACTGGTTAATAAATTTATATGATATGTTATGTTTACTTGAATATTACATTGCACTAGTTTGTCAAATTTATTTATGTGGTCCTTAAATATAGACATTTTTGTAAAATTAAAAATTTGGTTAGACATAAGCTTGATTAATTGGTTTTGAAACTTTAGGAAAATTTTAAGTTAATAAAATTGGTTTACATGAGGTAGGTATTTGCATTTGACCAATGAAGTATTTTTATTTTCAAAGAACCATATACGTTTTAATTTTGAATAATAGTTGGGTGAGCATGATTCATATTTTATAAGGAACCATATACGTTTTAATTTTGAATAATAGTTGGGTGAGCATGATTCATATTTTATAAGGAATGCATTGTTTTAAAAATTAATAATACTACTTGAATTTAAAGTTTTGAAATTGCTAGGAATATAATATTTAAATAATTACTTTATTTAAAATTAGTTGGGGTACTAGTGAGGTCTCATTGCATATTTAGAGATGTTAATTTGAAAAAGAAAAGCTCCTAAATATTTTTCCTAATCTTGAATATAGTAGATTCAATTGTTAAAAATTACCAAATTTCTACTTGCCACATGATTTTGAATCTAAAGAAACTATTGAAAAATTGAATTATAAAGTAACTTTGAAATTAAACATAAAATGTTTATAGAAAAATACATGTGGAAACTTTGGGCAATAAAGTTGATTTCTTGGAAAATTTTAATGTGATTTAACGTGGTATGTATATAAATTTTTGAAAGCTTATGTATATATTTCTAAATTCAAATGTATAATATCTTGTTGCAATTTTACTAAGTAATACTAGTTATGCTAATATGTTTGGAACCTTGAATGAATGAAAGAAATTTTATATTTAAAAAAAAAGATTAGTCTGGAAGTTTTGTAAAATCTTGTCATAATAGCTTTATGTGCCTTATTATTTGGATGTATTTATTCTTCCATACCTCTTATTATGTGTGCAAGTTGTTTCACTTAGCTATACGTGATTTTGGTATTGAATAGATTGTTGAGTCCTTATTAGTTAATAGATGTTCATTGATTGATTAAGTCAAGTTGAGTTGACTTTACCTTGTTGGTCTCAATTGGATAATTGAGCACTTGCGTGGTTGATTCGATTTGATATCCTAAGTATTAGAAATTCCTAGTATCAGGAGCTTGGGATGACATTTCATTAGAGTTACTGAATAAAGGTATTTTTGGTTTTAAATACCTAAGTCTTAGAGAGAAATAAGTGGTGTATAATCATACATGGTAACTTCTTTGAAATAAAAATTTAAACTTATCGGATTTTCTAAGGAATAAGGGCTATGGACTGATATGCCTCAATTTGATGTTTACAAACATGCATATAAATGTGTTCTATTTTCCTTGAAATTAAAATTTGAACTTTTAAACTCATGGAGTTGTGCATATTATAAATTGATTGGCTACACGAAATGATTATTTTCTATAAACTTGCTTTATAAGTTGAGTGAGGTGAAAAAAAAAAGAAGAAAAGTTTATACTTGACACACTCCATTATTTTTTAAAATGCTTTATAAATTCTCTCTATTGTTAAAATATCTTTTGAAATTATTTTTAATAAAATTATCAGAGTGTAGTACCTCAAAATTGTAAATCTTAAAGAAAGTCTTACTTAAACATTACCTAAACTTTTTCATTAATAAGGAACTATGGGATATTAATTGTATAATGTGATTTATCAACAAAAAGAAAATATAATTTTGAACCTCTTAGAGAGACATGTTTGAAAACTATGGAGAAAGTTTGAAAATTTTAAGAAAATTTCTCTTATGTTTAGCTATGATTTAAAAAAAAATTGACATGTTTTAAGTGTTTGATAATTTAATTAGTAAACTATATATCAAGCAAGAAAATAATAATAATAATAATAATAATAATATATTCTTCTAGTCCTACTTACTTAGCTTAGTAAGTGGAACTCGTATGTTAGACATGAAATTAATTGATCAAATTAATTGATGGATGATGACAAGAATCAAACTTGTTGATGTATTCCTTCTTGGCGTTTATGAGTAAGTACTACATGTAGTATTTTGCTTATACTGCTTTTTGGGAATTATTGGAGATATTGTGGATAGAGACATCATTGAGTTTGTTGGTATTGAGTTCAGCTTGTAACTCATTACGTGATTTGAGATAGATCCAAGAATCATTATGGTGGTATAATTGATGGTATAGGGATTAGTTTATTCATGAGTCTATATTGAGAGTTATTAAACTTTTGCTATTATATTGTTAAAAAGGAATACTTGAAGTTCAAGTTTGGTTTACCTATGGCCAAGGTAAGATTTTATTATGAACTTGTGTAGTATTCCTAGATGCCTCTAATTTTGTATCACATGTTTTCAAAAATACTTTTGAAAATTGTTTATGATTTTTAAAATGAAATGAGGTTAGATAGGAGATATGTGTCACTGCAGAGATAATATATTCTATTGGAACCTTATTTCTAAGGCATTATAGTGTTGTTAACAGTTTTATTTGCATGTTGGGTATTGGATCATTTCAATATGACTTTTCTTTATACCAAAGACTTGAAAAGTCTTTGCAGTTAGTTGATAATTAGTGATTATTTCTATGCTCCATACATAGGGTTTAGAGACTTGTAAATTCTTCGGATATAAATATGGTATAAATAATTACTATATGGAATTACATTGGGTAAAAGACTTGGAAAGTCTTTGGACTATATTTGTCATGTGGATACTTATGTTCTATATGCTTGGACTACAATAGTTTACTTGTTGATGATTTCCTATTATGGTAATTCTAGTCATGTCCTTGACTAGAAATGTGTTGTGTATATGGTTGTTTCTCACTCGTTATAAAGAACAGTAAAAGACTTATGATATTATACTCTTATTGTCATTTTTGACCTTTAAACTCGTCTATCTTGTGTATGGTGTAACATAAGTATAATTGTTTTCCACTCGAGACCTTGTTGAGTGCAATCTTATGTTGATGATAAATCTTGTAGAGTCTTTGGAGTCAGTGATTGTTTAAGACCAAGTTTAACTACAAATAAATGGAATTACCTTAGTGTGTTGTTGACCTGCTATGATTTGGTGACAGTATGGTATACTTGACATTTGATCTGCTATATTTATTTGGTGCCTAACAATCAGTGTTCTAGTTATGGGAGTCATATGTTCTTGACTTTTTATTTTGGGTGTCGTTACTACTTCTATGAATAATTTCCGACTCAAAGTCATCGTTTCCAAATTTCTAGTATCAAGATCTTATACTTATTGATGAGTCATCTTACGATTCCCTGTCTTTTCTATAGGACCTTATCACATTCTTTTGTCTGGCATTGGTATGTTGATGGAGTCCTAGTGCTACGTATAAAGTGTATGTTTCACACTTCATAAAGTAACTAGTGTTTAATTCCTACTCCTATTTTTCATAACATGTGGTTCACTTTCTTTTGACTGTTATTCGTTATTGTTTTACTTGTATTATTGTTGTATTTGAATTTTGAGATGAAATTTTTTTAAGGAGGGAATGATGTAAACCCCTTAAAAATTATAAAGGTAAAACAGTTTTTTAGCCCAAATTTTAAAAAATAAAATAAAATTCTAATTTTGGGTTATAATGTGAAAAGTTTTGAAAGAGGGACCAATTTGCAAAATTGAAAGAACTATTTTGAAATAAAATTTAAAAATTGGAGACTTATGTGCAATTTTTTAAAAATTACACTGCTCATTTAAGAGTAGACATGTGGCTTGCTTGCTTCCCCTCAACTCACCTTCTCTTTTTCTCCTGCGATTTCGCGGCCAGAATACGAAATTCCGACAAAGCTCCAATCAACCACCTTTCACCGTCGTTTAGTTGTGCCACTGACTGGCATCGACACTCCGCCGCTAGACGAACATCCTACCGCCAGTCCCAGGAAAACACCAAAAAACACTATGGCTTCCAAAGCTTGCCAACGCCAATTCTGGCATTCTTTCACTGCAAAACCGGTTAGGTTCAACTTTTCTAGTCATAATCTTTCACGTGGTATATATATTTTGACTTAATATTGCCCGTATTGAATTTTGCCATTTTTGCCAACTTTGAGCTATTTTAGTTTTATCTTTAAATTTTCAATCAGATCTTTAGATCGTAAAATAAACCTCATATTTGTGATGTACTCATGAAAACAAAATTTTGATATTTATATTGACTATATTTGGTGACGAGTATGAAAATCCAAATGTAACGGCTTAGATTGTCATGTTTTATGTGCCGTGGATCTAGTTCGATACGCACCCGAATCGATCAAATTATATATCTATCCTAGCATTTTTGGGTACTCTAAATTTAGTAGTGAAGTCCATTTCATGATCTAAAACTCTGATTGAAAATCGAGTTTTCAAACCTATCGATCAAAGATTCAAAAATGACACCCGACTTTCCAAACGACACTCAAATGACACTAAACATTCTCCATAGCCCTGTAGCTTTATTTAGACACTCGGATTGAGGTAGGAATTCGATTACTTGATTCTAAAATTAATTTAATTTATCAATTTACATATTTTTAATAAATGTGGAATTTCATAATTTAATTTGTGAAAATTGTGTTTATATCTATTTTTGACATAATTTGAGATATAAATTACTTGGGAGGCACGTCACACTAGTTGGCGTGTTATATATGCTATTTTAAACTGTTTTATATAAGAAATTGGATTTTTGAGTTTTGATCAAAAATGACTGTTATAATGCCGAAATTTTTAGAAAATTTAAAACGATTTGAGAATTCAATTTTGAGGACTAAATGTTGTTTGGTTAAAGAATACTGCTACATAGTTATTTTGAGATGTTGTGGAAATAGTGCATATTCTTATTCTATCATTCATATAGCATTTATATGCATTCACATATTTACGCGGTCGTTGGACTTACGATACCCCACATTGGGTGCTCAGACTTACGGTTGCCTCATTAGGTGACTCAAGCTTACGAGTGATTCACTAGGATACTTCGGATATCATGATTGCATACACGGTTATATATTGGCTTGAATAGATATGTACTGGTTTTGGTGAACGATTTACAATAGTTTGAAGTATTTGAATTATTGGACTGTGATTTCTGCTTGGATTTTGTGAACTATTTTTAAATAGACTACTAACCATGTAGGACCTTTAACGTGAATATATTCCTTATGTATAAAAATTTGTAATCGAATTTCTACTGAGCATTCATGTGCTCACCTCCTACTTTTTCTCACTTTCAGGTGTTAATTTATTTTTAGGTAATTATTTTGGTGGCTTGGCAAGTGTACTTAATATATGCTTACAGTTCCATTCTACTTCATTGGTTGGTCCCTACTCCGTATCATCTTTATTTTCTTTGTTAAATTTATCTAGCCAATAGTAGTATATTTATAAAGTAGATGTATGAGGATCATTTTTGCTATTTAATTGAGTATTTAGAAATATAAATGATTTATGAAAATTATTTAGTTATTGAACCTAAGATTTTAATTTAACTCAGTTTACTAAACTTAATGAATTTACAAATGTTTCTAGACTATTAATTAGAATTTCCTATAATCTTTAAGTAAAATATTTTCTCGAAAAATCTATATTAATAAAAGGTTTCCTTAATTTGAATTTTACTTACTTTTAAGGACAAAAATATAAAATTTCAAGTTCTAAATCTTCTGGAATTTTGAAAAATCACTATTTACTATTGTTTCATCATAAAATTATTAAAAATCATGGCCTTGGATTTCCAGTCATGACAGTATGTACCATATACCACGTCATTTTTCTAGGAAGCGATGTGGTAGGTGTTGTCTTCCTTCCTACTTACTCGGCCAGTATAGGTTACAACATTCTAAAAAATCTTGAGCACCTCATGGGTCTCTTCGTGGATTAGACCATTGATATATTTCATACCACCTCTATGAGCCAAATGTTGAATCATCGACTTCGCGATCTATTACCTAAACCCTTACGGGATCGTTTTGCTCCTCTATTGCCTCCCTTTCTACATCGTAATATTTTCGATGATGGCAAAAAACCTCTAGAATCTGTACTTAAAAAATAAAAAAGGACTATTACAGAAATTTTCAAAGACCTAAAAATGGAAGAAAATGAAATAAGAGAGAAAGGTACCAGAAATTTAAAATGGGTATAGTTTGAATGAAAGGGTACTAAAAATTTTGGGTTTGTTCTAATTGGAGTTGAGGGACGATTTGGTAAGAATGATGGTTTTGAATAGACAGGTGTGATGGATTATTTTTTGTGGGTACAGATTGATGGTCTGGCTAGTGTAAGCCCCCTACCACGTTGCTTTGTAGAAAATGATGTGATATTAAATAAAATAATATACCACATCGTTTTCTGCAGAAACGACATGGTACATAACCCCACCACGTCGTTTAATACTTAAGTGATGTAGTAGAATCTACAATCATGTTGTTTTTAAATAATGTGACGTGAGAGTTCAATTACATCGCTTTCTCTGGAAAATGACGTAGTTTAAGTGATATCATTGGTCATTGGTCCCTTTTTTAGCAGTGAGAATTACTAATTTCCCAGAGTTTAAGTTTGAAATTGCTACTTGTGAATCTCCTTCTAATACCATACAGAACTGAAAATTCCTAGCATAAGTTTCTGTTAAACCTAGCACCGCTGCTTTTATCTCGCCAACAAGTGGAGACCCATAAGCTTAAAGAGTTGTAAATTGATAGCATACTTGTGCATATATGTATTTATGTATTACATTTTATATAATTCTGAGTGTTTTGTTGATTGTAAATAGGCATGTATAGACGTAATTAATAGATACTTGTGTACTATTCTTATTTAGAATGAACTTTGTTAATATTATTATTATTTTTTTAACTTTTAACAAATAATATTTCAACCAATTAAAAATATCTTCACATTTGGTTACGATATTACTATATTACGTTAATTAAGTGATTGGAAAAAAGTTCATAAAAATGAAATGATTGGCTCAATATAACAATTTTGTGGCAAGAAAATAATATGGTATGTTGGGTTTTGCCCTTAGCCGACA
>JXTB01000631.1:139936-153589 GCA_002914805.1 Parasponia andersonii | reverse complement strand
TTAATACTCAATTGACTGCCCCGTGGAACTTTCCGGAAAATATAAAATTATTATAATTAGAAGTTCTAACTCACAATAAGTTCATTCTGATCATAAGGATGTTCATATCATGATGACAATCAAGCAAGAGTTAGTTCAAGAGAGACATCATTGGCATCTGAGTTAGTCCCACTCCCAGCTTTGGTAAGCCAAAACAACCGAGAATTAGTATTTGAGTTGAGCGAAAGAGACACTGCGGCATCATCTAGTACTCTCTTTGCAGTAGTATTAGTCGTACTACTGCTACTGATCTGACCAGCTTTATTGTTCTCCAATTTATGATGATTGCCCTTCATACTAGCTCTGTTCAGTAGTAGTGACTGATCTTTTTCCTTTTCATTAATAATGCTTTCCTGAAAAAATCAAAGGGAATATATGGCACTGTTAATTAGGAGACCATTGGCTTCCAAATATATATGCACTAGAATTCATGTGCACCCATAAGGGTGTCAGTAGTACATATATATCTATATATGTTACCTAAATATCTGTATATATATATATATATATAGAGAGAGAGAGAGAGAGAGAGTACTTCATGATGAGCAGTGCATCTTTTGAGTAGATCCTTGAAGATGATATACGAATTGGGCTTCTGCTCCCAATATTCCCATCTTTTACTTGATACTTCAGAGCATAATGACGACTCTCTCATGATCACTTTCTTCCCATTCCACATATCTTGCTTGTCTTTCCTGTAAAAAGTCAAAATATAAATAAAAGGCATGCGTAATTGATTCCCATATATATATATAAGAGAGAACAGTTGTTCTCTTTTCAATTGCTTTATGTACTAGCGAACAATAGGGGAAATTTTTTTTCTTCAAAAGAGAAACCGTTCTCTATAATTGAATGATGCGTCAAATAATAATCGGATTTAGACAAATTAAAAATAGACAGATAACCTCTATTATTCCTATTGAAACATGGTATTAGCACGTTTTTCTTCCAGTATTAGAAGGAAGATTGAAAGTTATTATAGATGAAGAATGCTAGTTTCACAAACCATTGTCCGGGAATATTGAGATCAAGCTCTTCTTCCCTGTGACAAGCCCTATAATTCTGATAAGGGACTGAAAAGTTTGCTAATCCATGGCGAATATTGTTCTCTTGGAAATAATTCTGTCGGAAAATGTTGACATTTGGGTCCAAATGTGAGTACTTTGAATGTTGGAAGACCATTGCCTTATTGTTCTCCTTCGCTGCCATAGTTGCTATAATTTGCATGAAGAAATAATTTGCATGAAGAAAACCAATGCAAGACTTAGATACATAGAAGGAATTAAAGTCGTCAAAAATATTAGTGGTTACGAGTGTGACACAGTAGATATTATTAATTTATACCGCAAAAACCAATTAATGAAAGATAAAGTTTAAAGACATTCATTCCTTAAATTCAAAACCCTTTATCAACGGTACACAGTTTCTTTGATTATTCCTTTGTCTTTGATTAATGTGCTCTTTCCATAAAGGACTTCATCCGTTTTAACTTTTGTTAATTGAATTTATCACATAGCCTTACGTATTTTTGTCATTTTAAATTCATTATTATAGTAATTAATAATGAGCAATTCTCTCTTACTAGCTTGACCCAACCCCATGAATACGTGACTGATCTATTGGTTTCTCTGCCACCTACACACATATATGAGCCATAAAACCCTAGTATTAATGTTAATCTTAGTGTATCCAAAGTGTACACTGATCAGGTTTTTCAGTCAATTAGAAAACTCATGTCTACACCAATTCCTTAATTTAAATTAAAGCATACATGTGTATATATAAAATGAGGTCATGCATGACTAATTGGTTTACATGTATACCTTGAATAAGTTGCTCATGCTTCATGCTCCTGTACATCTGTCCATAGCAAACATATTTTAACGTTCGCACGTCAGAAACTAAAAAAGAATTTTCGAATTTATCCTATAATTATAAGCAGCTAGAGCCCTCTCTTAAACTAAAAATTAAAGGAAATTGTCTTTGTGCTAACTTGAAGAAACTTTTCCTTAAAAGGAATAATTAGCTAGATTAGCAAATAATTAATTTCCCAGGCCAACTCTAGAACTGCTAATTGAACCTAGAAAAAATAAGAGGATCTTTTGATCCGAATTACCTGAAGATGGCTCTTCACGTGAGATATGGTGAGGCCCTTCACATCCATGATCTGTAAAACCATCTTTGGAGTTGCTCCTACAAAAAATATATTTATATAAGTATATATATATATATATATATCAGTGATGTACAAATCATTAATTAAACATCGACCATGAGCTGTAAGAATAATTCATATTAATTTGTTGCTTCTGTTAACTGTTAAATTGCTTTCTTTTTCCGAAATACGCCTACATATATATATATATATATATATATATATATATATTTGCAAAATAGTTTTACATATCAGTGATGAGCTTACTATCTTCTCCTCCAAGCCTTTCAACTGCATGCACAAAGCAACGGTGAAGATCCGGCGTCCATCGAAGGCGAGGCATTTTCGACCGCATATAAGGCCTCACCAATGGAGATTTCAAGCTTATTTCTGTCAAATTGTCATAGTGACCCATTCTCCTTTGAGAATTTAAGGACGGTGATCTTATGCACGATTTAAGTGATTGTGGAGGTTGTTCCCCATTCTCAAAAGAAGATGCTAGAGAGTACCCTTCAAGTGGAGACTGCCGATACTTATCGTCAGCTTCTTCAACCATATTAATAAGCAGATATTCTTTTGGTACTGTCTCCTCCTAAGAGATCAGAAAGAAAGAGAGAGAGAGAGAGAGAGAGAGAGAGAGAGAGAGAGAGAGGGTCCAAGGGGTTGCAACAGAAAGAGAATAAATACTAAGTAAGACTCTGTTGCACAAGTTTGTCTTTTTGTTCAGCTTTTTTTTTTTTTTCACCCCTCTAGGACCGGGGTCAGTTTAGTCCTTAGGAGTTTCGATTGTAAAAAGGAAAACCAAGACACGGAATTTCAGGCCTGGTTTTTCGTTCAAAAATGTCTTCATGATTGGGTGAAAATGAAAGGTGAAAAAGTGACTCATAAAAGTTTCTCCCCTATTGATATCAGTTCACTTAAGACATTCTTTGGAGTACTTTTTATTCAAGACATTCTTTGTGTCTCTTCAACCATATATGTATACTAGCTAGTTGATATTCGGGCTATAGTTTATTATGTTGTCATTAACTTCTAATATTAATAATAAAGTTTAATGTTGAAGTCTCTCTTACCCCATTTATTGAAAAAACGAAATACTTAATTAACCTTGGTCATGAGATTCTCTATTTATTGAATATAGAATAATATCTAACAACTAAAGTGACCCATCTCCTGAAGGTCATTAATTCCAATCCTTAGATTTATTCAAATTCCTTTTATTTGGTCCTTCACAATATTATAACTGATCAATTAAATAATGTTCTCTACTTAAGAAGAAAACAAAAGAGAAATGAATAAGCAGACGTTAAAAATTTAATATATGGGTATATAATAATCTTCATGACCTAAGCAATGCATGCCCTAAATGGAACATACCAAATAAAAGTCCGACGTTACATAAATTTAAACTTTGAGATGATGTTCTTATCATTCCCGGAGACCCAAAACCTCCCCAATTCCAGCCCGAAAGAGACCCACTTTTACTAAATACAGCCTCATATGCATACATCATATACCTCATTCCCTTTCACATTAATCCCATTATAAAACTACACAACATTCCATATCATCTACCCTTAAAAAAAAAAAAAAAAAAGAAAAAAAAAAGGCTAATTTAATTTTTATCAACGCGCCGCGCGTACGTGGCCACCTAGACATGCTTCGCATGTCGGGCTTCACCGCGATGGCGACACGTACGCCGTGCCTCCACTCGGGGCCGGGGTTTCGATGATGATGTCACAATGGTCTGGCATTGGCCAATGCCAGCGTGAAGTGACGTAAGTAGTAGTAGAAGTAGGACTAAGCCGAACATGGGCTAGAAAAGTGTGGAACCAAATACGGATGTCGGGACTCGGCGTCCATAAATGTAGTTTGGTTTGGGTGACACAGATAGGATCAAAAGAATGGAGTATGGGGGGAATGGGAATTGGAAGTTTAGTAGTGACGAGTGATGAAGAGGCGGTTTCAAAAGCGGGGAAAACGAAAGGGAATATTCTCTAAAATTGGGAGTATGCATGGTTGGGGTTTGTGGGAATGGGAATCATATCTCGGCCAGAAGCGTGGACAAGTGAGTGTGAGTGTGATTTCGTAAGCAAAAGGGCTAGCTAAATGACGAGGCTACGTAGAGTGAGAGTAGTACTACTCTGATCTGGAATCTGGAATGGCGAGTATAAAGCCAGCAAACTTGTCTTCGACCTAGGAGAACTTATAGGCCGTGAATTAAGTAGACACTCTCTGCTGCTGTCACCTTCGGTTTCATCACTCACCGGCTATCCACGTATTCCGTAATTAGAGTAGCCGTTTTATTATGGGAAATGACAATCGATAACAGTTGTCGTTTATGTTTCACGGTGGTTTAGTGTTGAAAACGACATGCATCTTCTTTTTTTTTTTTTTTTAACGCAAACATTTCAGTCATTCTTATAAACGACATGGGTTACAATTTTTTCTTTCCTAAGTTGACTGCTTTTGTTAGAGCATGTTTGACTAACACAGCATATTTGAACAGTTTTTTTTAATAAAAAAAGTGGAAATATTTTTCGAACTTTGGTTTATAGTTTTTTTAATTTGACAACAAAATTTTTAAAATTTTGAAATAAAAAATTTCTTACTTTCAAATTTTTTTTAAACAATTTTTTATGAAGGCTAGTATTAAAATTTAAACATATTTAGACTTACATTATCATTTTTCTTAATATTTTCTCTCTCATCACTACAGCTGTCAAGAGAGTCATAATCGGCTCATTAGCACGGTGGCATGGCACAACACGACATAGCAAGTTAAATTGTGAACTATTCTAGGTACGACACGATCATGTGTGTCATATCAGACCAATGAATTAGACATAATAGACTAAATATAGCACGACACGTCTATAAGTATGGTATGACACAGCCCACAGGTATGGTATACTAGCACAATAGGCACAATACGTTAACACATTAAACATAAATATTATTATCATTTAATTTTTTTCCTATATATATGTCTTTTTAATTTTTTTCCTCTTTTTTTCAGCACCTCAAGTGGAATTATTATGGAGATTATTCAAGAGAAATTATTTGGATTTTAAGCTCTAAACTATTGTTTCTCTTTTCTTGTATTTTTCTTATTAATAATAATTCTCTTTGAAGGGTCATTAAGCATGTGATTGTTGAGATAGTTGATACTAACCTAGATTTAATGCTTTTACTCTATATTGATACTTCTTCACCCTGACAGACTTTCATTCAAAAGAAAAAAAAAAAGAAACATTTTAAATAATTATGAATTTACGATTAAGTAGGTACAATGCAAAACTAGTTAAAATAAAATTTTATATTAAATCTAAATTTTTTCATATAAATTCGATTTATTTGAAAAATAATTATAATAGGCATAATAAAAATAATAAATTTCATTAATTAGATGGGTCAATTTCGCCTAAAAAGACTGGTACGTTAAGGCACGTGCGCTAGCATGACACAATACGTTAGAGTATAGGCCAGTGATTTTATATTATAGACTGGCACGACTAAAATATGAGTATGATACAGTACGAAAGCACGTTTGTGTTTGTCTCTCTAATCCTTGTAAAAATAATATTTTTCTCAATATTTTTAAAAGTGGTATTTTTCAAAATGAAATTTTTAAAAATAGTATTTTTCAAATGAAATTGAAAAAATGGTAAAAGCTTCTTAATAACTTCCCAATTATTTTTAAAGTATCACTTTTGAAAGTTTTGTTTTGAAAAATACCACTTTTGAAATTTATTTAGATGAGTACCAGTTTTTCTCTTTCATCATTCCCTCTTCCTTTTTTTTTCCCCTCATTACTCTCCCTTTTGATTTTCACTATTAAAATTAAAAAGTACTAGTTACCAAATATGTTTTTTATTTTTTATTTTAGAAAATAAAAGCAAAAGTATTGTTACCATATACGTTTTTGTTTTTGAAAAGCAAAAAGTAAAATAAGAAAAAGTACTTTTGTTTTCATTTAAGAAAACGAAAAACCAAAGTGTTACCAAATGGCACCTGATTACCGTCGTTTTGAAAACTTTTGCTATTGTTATGTGGGAAAAAAAAAAAAAAAGCAACTTAAACTTTGTAGCTTAAGTTTGCTGTGGTTGGATTTGATAAACAATCACTTTTCATTTTTCACTTCGGAGATCTACATCGTAATTCGTGCACTAGTTAAACGATATTTTTACAATTTTATTCTTTATTGTCGTTTATGTTTATAAATTTTTGCTGTTGTTTGCTTTAATGATCGCTTCTTGTGAAATTTTGTTGTCGTTCCATCTAAAAGCAACATCTCATTTGAAGCCCAACTTTGCTGTTGTGTATGTTGTCAGTGTAGATTTTGGTCTGTAGATTTTGGTCTGTATACTAACGTGCTTTTAAGTAATTCTTTTTTAAAAAAACTAAAACTTAAATTTGACGTAAATATGACCTCTATAACTTTGAATAAGATTATAAATGGACTTTTTATCCATTAATGATAGTAGAATCGGTGTAGTACTTACCAAATCTCCTTTACAAAATAACATTAGTGATATACTAAATAAAATACTCAAATGAATAACAATCGTATTATGATGGTATTATATTCTTGGGAAATAGCGAGAAAGAGTAAATAAGATAAGGAGAAAAAATAAAGAAACAAATAGAATTTTGTGAATTTATGACGGTTGACCTATATGAAGTATAAAGTACTATTTATAATTATCTTGTGGTCTAAAAATTTCAAAATTAATTGTTATGTATCTTTTAAAAATATTTTAAAAAGATATAAATAAAGTATAAATTACTATTTATAATAATTTTGTGTTCTAAAAATTTCAAAATTAATTATTAAGTATCTTTTAAAAATATATTAAAAAGATAGAAAGAAATCTCACCGGCTAATTATATAGATAATGTCAAATGTCAACCTACTCGTGCTGCCTTTTTTCTGTTGAGGTTGTAAAGTAGCTTATGTCACTTGGTTGGAATTTTGTACTCCAAAGTACTCTATCGACGTGCCTAGCTAATAATTGCCGGTGATATTCGTTCACGTGTTTGGGTCGACCGAGCATGTTATATCATCCAACCAGGACTTGGCCTCTCGTCGTAGGCTCTTGAGCCACCTCACTCTGTCCGATCAGGTTGCTAGTCTTTTGGAGCTATTCGACGCATAATGAACTTAATATCGTTTTGGGTATTGGCTATGACATATTATTTTAAAACTTAGTCAGAGACCTCGTGTCATCTTTTGATAGGATATGAGAAAAATCCTCCAAGATATATAAATCCTTTGTTTTAAAGAATCATTTTTTATTATCCTCTTACTCTTACAAGACGTGTCGTTTGTTTGTGAGGGTTTTCTTTCCTTTTTTTTTTTCGTACTTAAAACCACAAAATCATTTCAACTCATCAAACAGTGTGCAATTCATTCTTATTTTAGAGATTTTTCTATTTCTTTCTCTGCCTGCAATATAGAAAAAATCAATGCAGGATAAATATCCGTATGCAAATTCAAAGTAACCAAACTAGTACTCCTTGAAAGGCCATATATACCAATCCGTAAAAGTAACGGGTGGAAAAGGAATAGTGAGAGAGGAGAATAGAGAGGTAGAAGAAACAATGGGTTCATGTACTTTCATACTAATTAGTAGTACAAAAGAGAGAATGTTTTTCCCTTTTTTATTCCTTCTCCTCAAATATTACGGATTAATAAGTACGCCCTAAATCTATTACCATGGAATTGAAACGAAGCCATAGTTAACTCCAAATTACTCTCGAGGATTACTGAAAGCAAGCAGACGAACTTGAACAAAGACAAAACGAAACTAACCTAATATAAGGTGCTTTGAAATAGAACAGAACAGAAATTCCGCTTCATAAAAAAACTTAAATACAATAGGGATAACAACGGACACATTGCTCATTTGAGTGTTACCAGAAGAGAGAACCCATGCCGAAGATATAACACAAGAAAAAGAAGAGACGATCGAAAAGAAAAAAAAATAAGCTTGAAAGCTCAAGCGGAGCTTCGCATGCAAATGAATTCTCACAAGGAACCGTTGGCTTTAGTCCCTTGCCAAAAAACCATATTTGTCACCCTATCGTGACAAAGAACTTGTCCTCAATGAATAGCCGTCGAGAAAATCAACTCAAAATGGCCTAGTGTGACGACCTCTGGCCCGGCCACAAAGGAGGGCGTTTCTAGGAATTGGATACTCATCTCTCCAAGAGTTTGAAGAGGTGTAGACCCTCATATAAAATTGCTGTCCCAGGTACTGTCTTGCCCAATTCTCGGACCTAATGTTCCACATCCCCACGTTGTCCAATGCCATGAAGACAGCGGTCCACGATCTCGGATACACCTGCACCAAAACCAAACATACACGTTAACATAAAATTAGTAAGGTATGATGAACTCAACTAACATGTGTTTACCAACATGTTAAAAGAAAAAAAAAAAAAAAAAATTCGATTAATGTTCAGGATTACGTACTAATATGGTCTACTCAATTTTTTATTACTTCTCATCCTTCCGAATTTATTTTTCTTTAAGACTCTTTTCATTGCAGCTATATTTGGATGTCACAGCGTTGTTAGTGTGTGTTCGATGATTTCTTAGTATTCTATACCTGAATAGTACAACGAGAGACTCCGTCTCTCAAATTGTAGCCTGCTCTGCTGGCCGGTGTCCATTGCCCCCCATCCATACTGATCATTATCAATACGAATCCCAAGTTAATTAAGATCTAATTTAAAGAGATACTTAACAATATTAGTGTACTTTTAACTTATTACCCCGCAACGAAAAATGAATAACCATCAATGTGCCAAGACTGAACTTCGTCCTCCCAGTTCTGGAAAACAATCTCCACGAATTCGCGGTGATTCGCATTCATGACGGAGGTCTGGAGGTAGGCTGCTCCCCACGTGGGGCTGATCGGCATGCTTCCGAGGTTGAAGACTCCCGGAATCTTGAAGTAGTCGGCGAGTTTCAGCGGCGTGTCCGGCGCAACATACGACACGCTGTTGACGGCGTACCTCTGCTTCCCGTTTATCCACGCATTCGAGTTCGCAAGCACGATCGTGCGGCTCGGCTTGATCATGCCGTAGTGGTACGAGCCTTGAGGGTTCGGTCTCGGCCCACTAGCCGTTAGATTCCGTCTGAAAGAAACGAAAGTTAGTATATCGACAATCTCTTTATTAAAAAACCAAACATGAAGAAGTAATTGTTTTGTTTTGTTTTCAAGTACCGAATGGATCTGGCCTGGTTAAGGGACCAAGCTATTTGAGTAGTGGGACCGCCGGGGACAGGTCCGGAGACTCCTTGAAACGAGTTGCTGTAGTGAAGAACGGCGGTGGTGGTGAGGACCCGGGAGGTGAAACGGGTCGAAACGGCGACGTAGTAGTCCTTGGGAGGCTGATCAGCCGTGACCAGAACAGAGTATGACTGCCCCAGATGCACGTCTATGGAGGAAAAGCTGGTCTGAAGTGTATGAGATCCTTCTACCTCCACCAGTTTCAAACTGTGACCGGCAATTCTGAAGTTAATGGATGTTGTGAGCCCCACATTTGTTATTCTGAATCTGTACGTTTTCCCTGTAAATAGAACCTTTAATCTGTTAGGAGGTGCACAACAATGGTATTATATTCTAACACCCTAAACTAAATATACCTGGATCAACGGTGAATGTGTAGCCATTCCAACCTCGACCGTTGATGAGGAGTCCATCAGGGAAAGGAAGATTTCGACCACTCTCCAACACTTGTCTCAACCTCTAAAACACCAAAGAGAAAATTAAACCAGCTTAATTAACATATTACATTAACAACAATATAAACATGAAAAAATGAACGTCAACATTATAGGGAGTAACTGCTAGAATAAAGAAGAAGAAGATTTCGACCACTCTCCAATACTTGTCTCAACCTCTAAAACACCAAAGAGAAAATTAAACCAGCTTAATTAACATATTACATTAATGACAATATAAACATGAAAAAATGAACATCAACATTATTTGATTATAAGGAGAACTAGCTAGAATAAAGAAGAGAAAAAAAAAAAAAAAAAAAAAAAGCTCATAGACCCACCGGGGCTAGCTTAGCGTATGGGATGGGGTATTGAATACTAAGTTGAAAATTCGATTAAAATCCTACTTATTAAAAAAAAAACTCACGTAGTGATTTGTCTTGAACCAGTCCCCGGCGAGCACGGTAAAGTCTCCTGCAGGAGGAGGGAAAGGAACAGGAATCCGAGGACGGCTATAGATTCGGATGCTGCCAAAGCCTCCGGCGGCTTTGTGGAACAAAAATGAAGGGAAGTAGAAATGGGTGCCTATTTGATCTTTCACTTGAAGCACGTATGTGAAGTTCCTCCGGGGCAGAATCGGACAGTTTGTGCCGTAAACTCCGTCTTGCCATGAGTTCCTCCGGTTCTGTATTCCATTCCTGCCGTACAAAAGCAGGACATAGTAAAAATCAGAGACAAATACTGAAACCAAAATTATGAAACTGGAAGTCATTTAGAAAAAAAAAAAACAAAAAAGTTCATGTCTTTCTAAATTGTGTCACTTCAAAATTGGTATTAGAATCCAAAACTATGTTTCTTTATAATAACCACTCTCAAGTGATTGTTGACATTGTTCGCATAGTAATTATTTTCTTTCTTTTCTTTTTTTTTTTAAGTTTTTGGAAGACGGACGTTGGAAGAAGACCCTAGAACTCTGGGGAAGTCAAAATTAAATTTTGTTATATTATATGTATGGAACACAGTAGATAAAATGAATGTGCCAACCGGGTAACTTACTGCATTCAACTTGGGACAAGAAAATTACAGGGTTACTAATTGACAGAAAAAATTTCTACCGAAGTGTGTAACTGAAAATCTCATTGAATGAAATCTCATTTAGATTGTAGAGGACCCCACACGTCAAAACCCAGCTAAGACCTGAAAATTTCATTGAATGAAGAAAAAAAGCACCACGAGCTTGCACATGAGAATTCTTGGGGTTGTGGAATCCTATCTCATTTGGTAGGTTTCGTAGCTTCCACAGAAAATTCATTTTCATGATAATATCCACATTGAATGGTAGATTTGGTTGGGTAAATGTATTAAGTACTCTTATCGACCTTCATATTTTACTACAAGGAATACTTATATTTGACTATTTATTAATACTCGTAATTGTTTATAATGTAGAGATGGGGAGGCAGAGATCTAGCACGTGGAAGGTGACATTCACCATATGAAGGCCAGTTAAGGGAGAATATTTTAATGTATGGAATATACTGTATTCTGGCTACTCGCTAGTGGATGATAATAAGCAGCCCCGAGTTTATGAAACTAAGGTTTACTCATTAAATAACATCGTAAGCAAAAGCTTCCTAACCTAAACCGGTCAGAAAAAAGTGTTTACAGATGCTGTTTGGTCCCAATGTTTTTCTTAGATTTATTAATGGAAAGACACCCTCAAATAAAGAACACCCCATATCATCACTCTTCAAAAAGTCAGGAATAAACCCCCCCCCCCCCCCCCCCACAAGCAAATGACCAAAGTAACCCTGCATTTAATCAAGGTCTTTTATCTTACTGGCTGTTGGATCTTCATTATTCAAGGAGACATTAGTCATTAGAAAACAATTAAGGGAAAAGGGCATATATTTTTTTTGAAGATAAGTTAAAAGCCAAAGATTTAGAAAACCTGGATAAAGTGCATAAACTTTCTTCAATAAGCCAATTATTTCATAGCAGCAATAAATTTTAACCCAAAAAAAAAAAAATGAATCACATTGACTGGGAGGTGAGAGAGACAAGACAATTTTGCTTTCACCCAAAAAAAAAAATCAAAAGATTGAGCCAAAAGGAATAGAGAAGATTACCAGGAAATGAGGAGTGGTTCTCTCAGATAATTAAAGACATTGATAATCAAGTTGTCGTTTGTGACAGCATCGATCTGAGGCCCTGGAAATTGGCCATTGATCAAGATCCCCTGCAGCCATCTCCCACATTTTTATTCCTTACTTTACTGAGATTAAAAAGGGAGTTCTTTTCTCACACCCCAAACAGAAAATGCAGAAAGAGGAAAGAAAAAGAAACTATTTGCTTCTAAAAACCAAAAATACATACTCTCTAAATGCCAAAAGAACAATAGAAACAGAGTTTAAGTAAAAGGTTAGTCAAGAAAGTGAAAAAGGGTCAAGTAGTACAACCTCTTGTTTAACACCAAGGGGATAAATGTCACCGTAAGTGACTTTCCACGTGAAGAACCTATATGGGTTATCACCATTAACACCATGAAGGTGGAATAGCACCACAAAAATGAGCAAACAAAGAAAGTTGCAATCTTTCATTGTCATTAAAGAATGTTCTTCTTTTTACTATATATAATGTATACTCTCAAGCACAATGATAAATATGGATCTAAAAGAGAGAGAGGGATTGAAGAACACCCTTGTGGAGAAGAGAAACCAGAAGGGGTTCTGAGTTCTCTCTCTAAATGACAATCTATACCTCTTTAGAGATCTCTGAATCTCTATCTTTTTAGGTTTGTAGTATAGTGCTTTTGTCTGAGATGGGGTCAGTTTTTGTATAGGAGGGAGAGAGCAGAGGGATATGGCCTGTGAGCTGTCAGTGGACTGGGGTGGCCTGGTTCAGTGCGTAGAAAAACTACAATGTGGTGCATTAGATGGTCCGGTCCACTCATGGACCCTGGAAATGTATGTGGGGTCCGAAATCTAGATGTGTCCCGCCCTATATTGGCGTGTCTTGATTGATTAAACAATGTTATGCAACCTATAAGACAGGACTCGATTTGTCTTTTAGCGAAATCCTATACTAGATGGCAAAGANAAAAATAAATAAATAAATAATCACATTACCGTACTCCTTTGAGCTGTACGCGGTTACGGAGAATAAGCTTAAGTGCTTAAGCTTAGTTTGACTCCGATTTGTGGCAGTACTCATCCGAAACCAGTAGTTTTAGATTTATTTCTCAATTCGTTTGGCATGTCTACCTCGCTTTCTTTACTATTGTTTGTGTTGCAAGTAGTAACATAACATTCCACGCCATTCGAAGAAAACAACAATGATCTCTTTACCTTTCAAATTCTATGTAACCAATCACAACATCAAGCGGGGATAGCTCAGTTGGGAGAGCGTCAGACTGAAGATCTGAAGGTCGCGTGTTCGATCCACGCTCACCGCAACGCTAATCTGTTCTTGCTTTTCGATATTGTTCAATGGTCACTAATCGAATTCGGCTCAAACTTGAGCCATATATACTAGTAGTGCTGTAGTGGTCCATCGATTGGGCCCGTGAGGGCTTTCTTTGGCTATTAGGAAAGGTGATTCAGAAATTAAAGTGGATGTCCTTTTTTATAATTAAATTGTCAAGTATATGTTATATTTGTATATCTATTTATATATTAACTTTATTTATGTACTTCGTTTTGTTAATCAAGTACATTTTTATTTT
>JXTB01000631.1:99418-139571 GCA_002914805.1 Parasponia andersonii | reverse complement strand
TCTTTTTTTTTTTGGTTCTTAACTATAAAGGCATATACTAGGGTTGAGATGTTTTTTTCTTTACTTATTCAATAAAAAGATATTTTCAACTTCATATTATTTATATTTTCAAATTCATATTATTTATATTTTCAAATTCATGAAGCAAAAGGTATACAGATATTTTGTTTAACTTGAATGTCTATTCCAATTATTACAACATTGGCTGAAGTCAAAGATCTATTGCTTTCGTAATGTCCATGCATGCTTTGAACAACCACAAATTTGATGTAACAAATATTAAAGTGAGTTATACTTCTGAATTATATCCATGGTACCATTCGTAGATTTTAAATTTTTAATTTATATAATAAACTATTATAAATCATGTAATTATTGTGGTTTACTTAAAAAAAACAAAAAAAATCATATAATCGTTTTATAAATGACTTATTTGTTACAACTATTAATTTTTTTAATAGAAACTGATATATTTTTGTTGTTACCATTAAAGGTAATATAGATTTTCGCGCGAGGCATTTGAGAATGAACCAAAAATTATTGGAGGAAAAAACAAATTGCTGAAAGAAATTTCTTGAATGATAAAAGTAAGAAATAAAGAAAATTAAGGCAAATTCTAGCAAGGAAGAAAGAAAATTGCTAATAAATTTATAGTTGAATATTTGGGTTATGGAATTCAACGAGCTGATCCTTTGTACCTGACTTATTTATGTTAAAAATTTATCAATTTATAACAAATAACCCATTGATACAATAATTATATAATTCTGAGTAATTGTGATGCAGAGGCATCTTTTATGCTAATGTCATTTCCTAGCTGCTACTTGTCATTAGTATAATAAGCTGTTGAATACGTCACTATGTTTTCTTTATTTGTTTTATTCCAATATTTCCTAGACCAGTACGCGGTCGTTTTGATGTAATAGCTATGTGAATAGCTCACCCCTTTACGAGGGGAGACTTGGTTGTATACTTTCTCCCTTTAAGGGTTTATCATAATTAATGGAAGACTTGGTAGCTTATAAGTTAAAGGGTGGGCATCTGCTTGGTGGGAACAACTTCAAACCAGTCGGCATAGAACGGGTAAGCCTCCGATTCGAACTTGGCCAAGAATGAGGCAGCTCATGAGTCCTGCCCAGTGGTTACCAGCAAATCCTTTTTCAGCAGTACCTTCATTGTCAATAGAGAAATCGGACTATTAGTGACTATACTGAGGAGTTTTATAGACTTTAATACTAGAAATAATCCCAACAAAACAGAAGCCCAGCAAGTAGCTCGATACATTGGGGGACTCCGTGAGAATATCCAACATCAATTGAACCTTCGGCCTATTTGGACTCGATCCGAAGCTGTTAATCTAGCGTACAAAATGGAAATGCAGCTGACCCGAAATGCCCCCAGTGCCCCATTCAGTGGGCGTACCCCAACAAGTTCAGCTGGAGACAAGCCAAGCTCCTCCAACCCCTCTAGTCCCACCACGAACTTCTCCTGACTCCTCCAGCAGCTCTCATAAAGCACTTAGGAAGCACCCTTCAGCCCAACCTACTACCAATCTGTATGCCAGACCCATACCTACTCGTCGTTATAGGTTTAACCAGCCTGGTCGTCGCTGTAATAAGTGCCCACAACGACGCCAAGCCAATGTAGCTGACCAAGTACCTGAGAATGAAGTTGAGCATTTTGGTGATGTTGAGGAAGATTTTGATGGAGCTGAAATTGTTCCTGGAGATGAAGGGGACCAAGTTGTATGTATTGTTCAAAAACTATTATTAGCGCCAAAACAACCCCAGCCGGTTCAGCGCCATGTCATTTTCCGCACTCGATACACGATCAAGAAGCGAGTGTGTAATGTAATAATTGATAGTGGTAGTAGCGATAACATCATCTCCAAATCACTGGTCAAACCCTTAGAACTACCAACAGAGTAGCACCCAAAGCCTTACAAGATTGGTTGGATTAAAAAAGGGGTCGAAATTGCTCTTTGTGAGCTCAGCACAGTACCTTTCTCTATTGGAATTTAATATCAAGATAAAGTTGTTTGTGATGTTGTCGATATGGAGACATGCCATATTTTATTAGGGTGTCCCTGGCAATTTGATGTCAACGCCATTCACAAAGGAAAAGACAATAGTTACATCTTCTAATGGCAGGGCCGCAAAATTGCTCTAGTGCCACTTGATACAAGCCTTCCCCCTAGTTCGTCTCTCTTCACTACATCTAGTCTAGAATTTGAGAACTCACTATGCACCACTGATGTTGTCTTTGCTATGTTCACAAAGGAAACTGCCCAACATGTATCAATAGTCCCAATAGAAATAATAGAATTGTTGCAAGAGTTCACCTGACTTATCTCCTGCTGAGTTACGCTCCGAGTTACCTCCAATACGTGAAATTCAACACCAAATAAATTTTTTTATCACGACTGGAAATTCATGACAGTAGTTTTTAGTAATTTTAATTGAAAATAAAATAAAATATTAATTTTATAAAATTTACGAGAAAACATGTGTTAGATAATTTCTTTTTAATCTTCAAATCATTATAAATTTCATAATTATTAAAACTCACATTAGTTTTAATTACTTAAGAAATTATCCATCAAACTTTAAGAGAATTTTCAGCTATCTTATTTAGAAACTTATTGAGAAACCATAAAATTTAATAAATTGGTTTCAACTGAATTCCTTAGATAAATGTCCAAAACAATTTACATGAAAACACTTGTAATTCAAATTTTCAAATTAATAAGAAATTCATCCTCATACATCTATTTAGTAATTTATTAACCTTGGCTAAATAATTTGCTTTGGAAAAGAAATTAACAGAGAATGGATACTCATCAAGAAAAAAGAGTGGTAAAGTAAGTACAAGTTACACAGCTTGTTCGACCGCCAAGATTATCACTTCAATTATACGAATACCTAAAAGTGGGAGAAGTAGGGGTGGTGAGCATGAAATATCCAATAAGATACCCATTTACCTTTTTGGAAAAACATTCATTTATAAATTCTCTGCATGGTTAGTTGTTCTAAAAACAGTTTACAAAATATCTTATCCAAAGCGAATTGAAATCATCAACATAAATCATATTCAAACCATACAGAAAACTAGATAAATAATTCATAGTGCACATATCACAAATCAAACAATCCCATGAGCTCACATCCTCTCATCACAAATCAGAGTAACTCGTACTATATGTACTAAGTACTCTCTGTCTAAAACTTAATCCTAGAAAACTGGAGGGACACCCATGTGTCTATGCCTACCGAACCAAAGGGGTAACTAAATGTCTATACCTAACGAATAGGGGAATCAAAAACCTCGGACAAGTTTACGAGCTCTTATCGAGGGCAGGAACAATGGCTGCCCACTAAATACTGCGATGCCTAAGATAGACCTCATGTATGATCTTATAGTATGTGCAATACGATAGGTAATATAAACAACCATGCAGTATTATTCTAGACGTGCTCTGATTTTTAAATCAATCTATTTTGTACTTTAAAATCCAACAATATAATTCCAATAGTTTAATCAAGTCCTAAGTAAAAAACTTATACAAAATCACACATAAAATACCCAAAGTAGTCCACTTTGTTTCACAAATCCACAATTTACAAAAATAATTATTCAAACAATTTAATTTAATAAAATCACAAAATTTCACTTTTCAAAATAAAATCCAATTTTTATGAAAAATAAGAGAAAACAAGTCAATTGAATCCCCTACCTCAAAATATTAGCAACATCGATTTATCGATGCTAGAAATATCCTCAATTGGTCACCTGGTTGCTCAGACGGTCGATTCTAGATCCCGACACGTTCACTTGAAAAAGTGAATTTCCAAATGAAGCCTCAAATTGAGAAACGGAGGTCATCATTGAATTCAAAGCACCTAAAAACATAAGATTAGACATAAAGTTTTTTTAAAACATGTCTCGGTGCGGGACTGGCTCATGGCACGCAAAATAGTGCAATTAACGAACTATTTTCTCGATTTTCGTGCAACTTTGGAACATAATGATATTTTATATCAAAATTTATGTCCCAACCTCAATGAGTACAAATTTGAAGTCAAAACTCAGTTTCGAGGTCCCGAGCATTAATTAATCTCTAAAATCTAAAAATAATAAAAATATCACATTTGGAAAATATTTAGAAAAATGCCACAAATTTCAGATCAGTTTTTCTCCCAATCTGTTCATCCATTTTCCACAAATCCACCACTTTTCATCTTATCTTAAAACTATATTTTCATTCTTTAAAGTTTCATGAGTATTGGATGAGCATAGCAAAAATAATTGCACAAATGCCACTTTTATGACGAAAATGACATAAAAAGGTTTAGGAGCTCACCAGAGTTTCTTGACCAGAAATTGGTGGTGGTGGAGGGTCAACCCAAGTAGGAGGAAGCTTAGGCTTCGATTGGTGGTGGTGGGTGGTGGCTAACAGCGGTGAACGATGGAAAAACAACCGCGAAACATCATGGCTTAGGCACGACTTTGAGCACTGTTCGCCGCAACTAGGAGGTGCGATGGGCTCTAATGACAGATGGCGGAGCTGCGTCTAGCTATAGGGAAGGCACGCTGGCCGGAGTTCGGGCTTAGGTCATCGCCAATGGTCGGTGGTGGGCTACAAAAAGGGAAGGGCGAAGAAGAAGAAGGATGTGTGGGAGAAAAAAGAGAGAGAGTTTGGGGCTTTATTTGAAATGTTTAAAAATTATTAGTAGTGGAACACGTGGCATCACCTAATTAGACCAAAAAAGTACTCAAAATTCAATTTAGCTACAATTTTAAAAGATTCTTTTCACTTTAGTCCCTCCTCTATAAAAATTATTTATATTTTGACCTAAATTTATCTAGTCTTGATTGTGTCCACATACATCTCAGTCAAAAATTTATTTAATACCCAAAAATCCAAAATTACGGGATTACCATTAGCCCATAAGATTACATTTTTTCCCTTAGAAAAACTAGGATTTTACATTCCTAACTAGGGCTAGCTTGCCTAATCTGCCTCACTATCAAATGAGCCCGAGAGAGCATGAAATACTCTAAAGCCTCGTAGACATTTATTAGCAAAGCAACTAATTCAGCTAGTCTTAGCCCATGTATCATTTTTGCTTTGTTGGTTCCAAAGAAAGATGGCTCATGGAGAATGTGTATTGATAATAGAGTGATCAACAAGATCACTGTGAAGTACCGTTTTCCCATTCCATGATTGGAGGATATGCTTGACAAACTTGAAGGGTCTAAAGTATTTTCCAAGCTTGATCTTCGAAGTGGTTACCATCAAATCCGTGTCCACCCGGAAAATGAATGGAAAATGGCTTTTAAAACTCAAGAAGGGCTATATGAATGGATGGTAATGCCCTTTGGATCCTAGTACATTTATGAGACTCATGAACCAAGTACTCAAACCCTTTATTGGTCGCTCTGATGTTGTTTACTTAGATGATATTCTCATTTATAGTCGAGACAGGATCGAAAATCTACAACACCCCTGCCCTATCCTCGAAGCATTACGCACTCACAAACTATACCTAAATCTAAAGAAATATGATTTGCTTACTAACAAATTGCTTTTTTTAGGTTTTGTTATTAGTGCTGCAGGTATTGAGACGGACCAACAAAAGGTGCAAACAATTCATGAATGGCCTACCCCTAAAAAAAATTAATGAGGTTCACAGATTCCATGGCTTGCCCACATTCTATCGATGTTTTGTCAAGGATTTCAGCAGTCTAGTCGCCTCTGTTACCAACTGTTTGAAGCAAGGAAAGTTTCACTGGGGACCTGAACAAGAGTCTAGCTTCACTTTTATCAAGGAGAAATTAAGTACTGCACCTATGCTCGCCTTGCCAATCTTTGATAAAGTTTTTGAAGTGGAGATAGATGCCTCAATGATTGGCTTAAGTGCTGCGTTAATTCTAGATGGACGTCCTGTTGAATATTTCAGCGAAAAGTTAAGTGATGCGCGTCAAAAGTGGAGTACCTATGAGCAGGAATTGTATGCAATCATCAGGGCGCTTAAACACTGGGAGCACTACTTGGTCCAGAAGGAGTTTATCTTGCACAGTGACCACCATGCTTTGAAGTTTGTCCACTCACAAAAGAATTTAAACCGGATGCATGCTCGTTGGGTCGTTTTTCTACAAAAGTTCACTTACGTGTTCAAATATCAAGCAGCGGAAAAGAACACGGGCGCTGATGCTCTTAGCCGCAAATCGTATCTCCTGAATGTCCTACGAACTGAGATAATCAGTTTTGATGAACTCCCAAGCCAATACCCGTCCGATGCTGAGTTTGGTGACATTTGGGAACGGTGTATCAACAATGGACCTTTTGACAAATACCAAATCTATGATGGCTTCTTGTTTAATGGTGCTAGACTCTGTATTCCTTCCACTTCCTTGCGTGAATCATTAATATGAGAGTTACATGCTGGGGGACTTGCTGCCTATCCCGGAAGAGACAAAACCATAGCATTGTTGACCAACCTTTTTTTTTGGCCACGCATGCTCAAGGAGATACGCAGATTCGTGCAAGGATGCGCCATTTGTCAAAGTGCAAATGGGACATCACAAAACACTAGTTTGTGTACTCCTCTCCCAAATTCCTGAGTCTATTTGGGAAGATCTTAGACTTTAGTATTGGTGCGATTATTACCAGCTGTCCACGTGTCTCTGAACTATTGATGTTATATACACTAACTGTCTACGTATCCTTGCTATCTCAGAGTGCCTTTAACTTCAGGTTGGGTCAGAGAGACGGGGGTGGCCACCTGTAAAGACTTTCCGATGCTTAAATCAGTTGTTTATCCTTGAGGTTGAGTAGCAACGATTAAGTTTTTTTTTGTATATGTCTATCTATATATCTTCTTCCCAAAGAAGGAAGCAAGGCTCGTATATATAATCCTAAAACTGTGAGCTTTCTGGCTCTCAATCCCAGGATCGAGTATCTTTTTTCATCATGACTTATTCTAAAAATCACGAACTGTAGTTACCGTGATTTCCTTTGCATCGTCGTGGCCTGCTTTTCGCCATCCGCTATGACTCGACCATGTCGGGGGGCGAGACTTTGACAAACCGCTGTTTTGTCAGGATAGTTTGCCCAATACACGCAACTACCCAGGATCGCATTAAATACCCTGTCTAGGTCTGGAGCAGTGCGATGCCTAAAATGGTCTTCTGGTGGAAGACCCTCGAGAATCCTGACCCTCAGCTATCGAGGTAGAAATTTGACTGGGCCAAACCCATCCAGGATCTGAGATAGATTCGGCCCTGGCCTCCGATAGCCCACGGGCCCATACGGTATCACGTGTGAATCGTATGGTTTTTAAGTGGTCCTTCTAGACATATGTCGGACGGTGCGCTCCCTCTGTGACCTGTTCAGCCACTTAATCATCCACGTGGTACATAATTTAGGAATGGACGGCCCCACAACTGCCTTCATTTCTCTATTTGATGGATTCGTACCCATCAAGTGGGGAAATCATTCCTCCAGTCCTCCAATCTGAGGGTCAAGGGCCCTTACCGTCATTTCTCCCTAATTACTGGCACTCTGCATGCCATCTTGTGTCACGATTTTTCAAATTTTAAAATTCTAGTGCTTCTATCTTTCTTGCACTATTCTTCTCTAGGGAAGACTCTTCGGCTCCCCCTCTATAAAAGCCGCGCTTGTGCTCATTTCTTACTTTACCAAAATCCCCAAATATTCTAGCTTTCTCAAATCTTAGGGTTTCCGAATCTCCCTTTTTCTAGAACCTTTCAATCTCTTCGATCATATCCAAAACAATGGCCCCGAACCAGAGTCAGAAACTCCACTTCGTCACAGATTCCAAGTTGGGCTTATTAAGGAGGCAACTCTGCTTCCCTGGCGGAGTTACTTTGGAAAGGGTCGAGGGCCCGGCGGACTGGTACCTTCGTCCCTCTGCCCCTGAAGGCTCCATCGTCTTGGGGAGGAGGTACCTGGAATGGCTGCGGTTTCCCCTTCCTCTCCTGGTCTACCAGTTCTTCAGCTTATGGAGATTCATCCGATGCAACTGGACGTCAACGGGGTCATGATCCTGATAGGGCTTTCTGCCCTATCGGTCCTTTTCAACGTGCATATCGACTTGAAGGTGGTCTTTTACACCTACAAGCTCATCCTCATCCCCAAAAAGAGCTCTTACTCCACTTTCTACCTCTAGCTACTCCCGGGGCACTATATTTTTTGGGACTTGCCGAGGTCGGACAAGTAATGAGATTCCTACTCCAGGTTGTACACCGTCGGAGGGGCGTGGTACTCTCCTTGGGTGAACGAAGAGTGTTTCCAAATTCCCCCTATTTTTTCTGCAAAGTAAGTACTGAGTAGTGATTTTTTGTGTCTGCATGCACTTTATCTGCTTTTACTCATGATATCTTGCTCCGCGCAGCTTCTGTGGAGGAAAGCAGGTTCGAGCCGCAGCTGTCGGCAGGACGGCTCAAGGAGCTGGAGGGAATCGTCATTTTTAGGTCCTCCGGGGATTGCCGACACATTCAGGCCATTCTGAATCCCAGGTGATGAACACGATGCCAAGGATGGTCTCATATCTTCTCTTTCTGCTGGACATGTGGGTCATCATCAAGTACTTTGGAGCTAGCTTGACGTCTTGGCTCTGAATCGATTCCGCTGGGATGAACAGAGCTGCATCGCTATGGTGGGTCGCCAGATCACAACCTCGAGCCAGTTGGTGGGTCCCAATGACCTGGTGGCACTGGCCAGTCATGAGCTCGAAGAGGCGGTGAAGCTCATGATCGAGGAATGCGCCAGGATCTGACAAGAGGAAGCCACTGCCCCAAGAGGATTAGGCGTGAGTTCATTTGGTGCCTTAGGGTTCCGTCGATCAGGTCAAGGCTGCGTTCTAATTACATTGCTTGCTCTTATAGGTTCGGACGTAGGCCCTTCGACAGACCCCTCCCCAGCCAAGGAGGGTGTCGTTGCATATAGAGCCCGATCCAAGGTCCCTGCTGGTCGGCATCTAGTGGTGTCCTATGAGGACAAGGCTGGGGGGCAAGAAGTTGTCACCCCAAGAATGGGCTTGGATGATGACCTGGAGGATCTATATGCATCTGGGGGTGAAACTCCCGTGGTGCCTTCTCTTGAGGCAGGCAGGCCTGTGACTCGGTAGGTGTTGGCAATAAAGATCGTGTATGGCAAAGGGGCGCCTTCGAGCCTGCCAGGGGAGCCTGCTGCACTGACTTCCTCTGCCCCTAGCTCTGGTTCGAAGGCGGGTATAGGATCTGGTGCTGCCCGCTCCCGTGGGAAGATTACCGAGCTCAGCAGAGGGACTCTGAGGCTGAAGTCTTGGTTGTCTTTCCCTCCCCCAGTCTCCATGAAGCAGGGTCGTGAAGCTGATTCTCCCAAGAGGGAGGAAAACTCGGCGGGGAAGAGAGGCAGAACTACCCCTTCTTCCGACAGCGATGATGACAGGGCTACTCTGACCCTCATGAGGAGGAAGAGGTCTGTGCGGCGTGGCCCGTCTAAAGATGCTGGTCAAGACAAGACCGAAAAATTACGGCCAGACGGGTCTCTGAGGGAGGTGGTAGCCAAAGCCGCTGAAGCAATAGCAGTCATCGCGGCTTCTTCTCCTGAGGACGCGCCATCTCCAGCTGTCACCGAAGGTACGCCTGGTGATGCCCTACTTTCCACCGCCCCCACTTTCCCCATTTCGAGAATGTCGAAAGAAGCTACCGGAGTACGCTCGGAGAGGGGTGAAGGTGTCTTCGCAATTGGCGGGATAGAGTTGCGTTCCTCGGACGAGGGTACTGCCTAAGGAGAGGGTTCAGCCGTAGAGTTCGAGCTATAGGAGCTTTTCTTGGAGAACGTGGAGCTCGTTGCTGGCCATAGCATTGCGCAAGTTTGGCTCGTCTGGCTGTCACCTCCATATTCTTCGGCATCTTTGTTGAACACTGACCCCTTTCTCATATTCTGCAGCTAGCTGCCGTTAAGTTCTTCTATTCCTCTCATGTCAGTGAGCTGACCGGGCCGCTGATCGCCCGTGCTGTGATGGCCGAGCGGAGCGAGACTGCCCTTGCCACATTGAGGGTAGACTTTGGCCTGTACCGGAGCCTGGACGAGGCTAGGGTCAGCAGCGTGGTGGCCCAGACTTTGAGCGTTGAGAGGGCCAGGCACGAGGAGCTAGTCACCAAGTTGGCCGAGGCAGAGACTGCCAGGCTGGCCTAAGTTGAGCTCAAGGTCAAGGAGCAGGAGCTACAGAACGCAGGGGCGGAGATGGGGCGAACTTTCATCGCTCGCGACAAAGCCGTCGATGAGGCTAAAAAGATGAGGAAAGCCGAGGTAAAAGCCAAGCTAGAGACCCATTCCTTACAGTGCAGGCTCGACCGGTCTAACGAGGTAATCCGACATCTCTACTTGGATCACAAAAAACTGATAGAGGCTCATGTCGAGTTGTCTCGCAATCGTGGCAAAGATCTCACCGATATTAACACTCTTTTGATCGACTTGTCATAGCGGCAAGTAGAGCTGAGACTAGTGGCACGGAGGGATAGGCTGGCGGATGCGGAGAAGCTGAAGACAAGGTATCAGAGGCAGGTGGATATCCTTTCTGTGGAGAGCTACAGGTCTGGCTTGGAGAACAGAGAATTCGAGGGTCATGCGGAGGTGGTAACACCAGACCAGTTTAATGAGCAGAAGGATGTCGAAAGGGACCATTATTCCATCAGGTACTACATACAGTAGTTAGGGGATGAAATTATCATCGTGTACCCTGCTGATGTGCTAAAGATGCTCGAAGAAGAAAAAAATAGACCCTCTACATCTGTTTCTATCACCAGAGAGATTGTCCCTGCTTCCAGTCCACTAGAACAAGCCACGGAGGTTTCTGGGGGTCAGCCTGGTCCTGGCTCCATGACTGGCAGAGGGTTAATTGTGGTCATCTTGTCCAGCGATGATTCCGAACCTAGTATGCCGTTCTCTGCCGAAGCTGGTCCAAGCGTCAAAGTCGGCATCGCTCCCCTCACCGAAGATAATTATGGCCTCTCACTCTTTTATATTTTTGTAAAGTGCTGACTGCATCTTGTAAAGCTAACCCCTGTTGCAAACACCTATTTAAATAATAAAACGGCCTACTTTTCTCACGCTTATTCTGTATTGTTTGTTTTTGTTGCCTGCATCCATGGTCAGGGTCGGACATCATATACGATGCTATTCCCTTATCGGCTGTCCACCCGACTTCTGGGTCTGACCTAATCATATATGATGTGGAGTTATTAGTAAATTCCCCCTATGCTATAACTGACGAGGTTAGCTTCGGAGATCAGGACGTGAGTTCCGGCCCATCCGGCTTTGAGGATGTATAATTTCTGTTATGATTCGTCTTAGCAGAATATGATTCGCACATATGGCTAGACTTCTCTGACCCTAAATAGGAACACGCCAGGAACCAGCTCTAGGGATTGGTCGACAACTGTTTGGACTCGTCATTGCAGAGGAAGAGGCCTGGGCTTGGCTATCTCTGGGAGCGAACGGGGCATTACCACTCCAATGTGTCCTTGCCAGTCCGTCTAAAACCTACTTCTTACAAATAGAGACACTAGATCCGCGTTTGTGTCGACCATGCATCCTATAATTCAAGCAATAATAAACAGAATTTGCTTTTAATTTCTCCCTTCACGCTTGGTTTTGTCTGGGCCTACTTCCAACAGGTAGGCGTTGGCTCCGTTCACTTTCAGTCCGTGTATAGCTAAAGCGCTCTCTGGGAGGGTCTACTTCCAACAGGTAGACCCTGGCCCTGTTTACTTTTGGCTTTATGCGTAGCTAAGGCGCTCCCTGGGGAGGGTTTACTTCCAACGGGTAGACCCTGACCCCGTTTACCTTTGGCTTATGCTTAGCTTAGGTGCTCTCTGGGGAGGGTCTTATCGCTCAATTCTTCCTCATCCTGTAGGTATACCTCGAGGGTCGGTCGGCAAGTTTTTTGCTACGTGGCCTGTTGCACTTCGTACATCCTCTCGGGTAGTCGACGAGTGACGTGATCCCTGCGATATGATTTTTGATGAGATCTGCTAGCAAACATTTTATTGCGCAGCTCATTACTCTTCGTACGTTTTCTCGGGCCATCAGCAAGCATTTTATTGCGCGATGTGATTTCTATAGTACGATCCGTATTGAGGTTTGCTGGAAAGCATTGTATTGTGCAACTCAATCCTCCTCATACGTTTTCTCGGGCCATCGGCAAGCATTTTATTGCGCGATGTGATTCACATAGTACGATCTTTATTGAGGTCTGTTGGCAAGCATCTTATTGCGCAGCTCAATCCTTCTCGTACGTTTTCTCGGGCCATCCGTAAGCATTTTATTGCGCGATGTGAAACCCATAGTACGATCTTTATTGAGGTTTACTGGCAAATATTTTATTGCGCAACTCAATCCTCCTCGTACGTTTTCTCGGACCATCGGCAAGAATTTTATTGCACGATGTGATTCCCATAGTACGAACTTTATTTGCGTGAATAGTTCGTGGGGTCTGGCACTGGGGGCAGACCCTTTTTCATAGTAATCCAAAGCATAAGTTCATGTAGCAGAAGCCCTGACCTGTTTTGGAATTAAGCTGTTTAATAATACAAGCATTTACATGTGTCTCACAGCATTTACATGTGTATCACAGTGGTACTTTTTCAAGTGTTGGGCATTCCACGTATTTGACAGGCTCTTCCTGGTCTTGAGTTCTTTCAGGACGTACGCACCATTGTCAAGCACCTTGTTCACCTCATAGGGCCCGACCCAGTTAGAGTCTAGCTTTGAGAAATTTCCTATTCTGACCTTCAAGATCTAATCTCTGGCGTTAAACCGACGAGCGTTAACCTTCTTTGCGTAGTAAGACCTGGCCTACTGGTGGTATGAGACCAGATGGACCAAGGCCATGTCCCTTGTTTTTTCTAGGAGGTCTGTGTTCTGGCTTAGCTGCTGCTCGTTCAGTGAGGCATCTCTTACCACTTCGAAGCGAAGGGTTGGGAGGCCAATCTCAGTCGGGATCACAACTTCCGACCCGTAGACCATAGCGAATAGTATTCTTCCAGTTGATCTCCGCTCTGTGGTTTGATAGGCCCACACGACGGCCGGTAGCTCTTCTAACCACCTTCCTTTAGCCTCCTGTAAGTTTTTTTTTTATATTGTTGAATATCGTCCTGTTTGTTGTCTCTGCTTGGCCATTCCCTTGAGGGTAGTTTACGGATGAAAAGCTGAGCTTTATATCATACAACTCACACAGCTCCTTAAGCTTAGCATTTTGGAAATTTCTTTCAGGATCGCGTATCGGCAGATTATATTTTTCTAAATGAAGTTAATTGTGTCTACCTTATTGACGGTCACGTAGGCTTCAGCTTCTACCCATTTGGTGAAATAATTGGTGGCCAGCAAGACATAACTTTTTCCCCTTGGACTTCTGGGGAGCTCTTCGATGATGTCCAGACCCTATTTAGCGAAAGGCCAAAGAGTTATATTCGAATGGAGTTCCTCCACAGATTGGCGCTTTATGGGTGCAAACCTCTAGCACTTGTCACATTTCTTGGCAAACTGGGCCACCTCGGTCATCATGTATGGCCAGAAGTATCTAGCCGTCAAGGCCTTGTGGGCGAGGCTACACCCGCCAGAGTGGTTGCCACACGCTTCCTCGTGGATTTCCTCCATCAGCTTCTGCGCTTCGATAGGACCTACGCACCTCAGCATTGGTCTCATCATTGATCTCCTATACAGTCGGCCCTCCACCGTTGAGTATCGAGTAGCCTTCAGTCTGATCGACCTTGCTTTTTAGGGGTCTGTGGGCAGGTGTCCCGACACCAGGTATTGGGTAATGGGTCTCACCTAGCCCTCGTCTTCAAAGTCAGTTGCAAACACGTGGTGTGCGGGGGTCTCCAAAGGGTCTCTCGTGTTTTCTCCCTCTAGCAGAATCTCTGTGTGTTCAGTCATCTTCCCGATTGACGCACTTTTAGCTAGCTCATCGGCCTTTTGGTTCATCTCCCTAGGTATCTATCCAGTATCAAAATTGCTAAATTGTGCTTTCACCCCCATTACCCTGGAGAAGTATTTGTGTAATCTTGGCCCTTATACTTCGAAGTCTCCCCTAACCTGACCCATGATCAGCTGCGAGTCAGTCCTTACTACGATATTCTCTACTCCGAAGTGCAGAGTCAACTTAAGGCCTTGCAGTAGCACTCGTACTCTGCCTCATTGTTCGTTGCCTAGAAATCAAGCCTCAAAGCTTTCAGTATCCTGAGTCCTGCTAGGGTCTGTAGGACTATTCCGATTCCTGACCCCAAGGTGTTCGTGGATCCGTCGGTGTAGAGAGTCCAGGCTGAAGGGATGTGAGGTGAAGACGTCTGAAGTAGGTCGCGTGGCTCGCCGAAGGATTAGATTTCCACTAGGAAGTCTGCCATGTCTTGCCCTTTCTTCGCCACTCATGGCCGATACTCGATGTCGTATATCCCCAGCTCGATGGCCCACTTGGTCAATTATCCTGATAGGTCTGGTTTGGCCAAGATATGCCGAATAGGGAAATCCGTATACATTGTAACCAAGTGTGCCTCGAAGTATTGCCTGAGTCTTTTCATAGTGTTGACCAAAGCAAGGATCAGTTTCTCCGCTATACTATATCGCGTCTCGGCATCTAGGAGCATGCGGCTTACGTAAACTACCGGCTTCTGCTTGCTGTTTTCCTCGATGAATAGTACGGCACTGATCGCTACTTCGGATACTGCCAAATAAGTGTATAGCTGCTGCCCCTCTACTGGGGAAGCCAGGATAGGCAGATTACTTAAGTACAGTTTGAGCTCTGTTAGTACCTTGTCCTGCTCCTCCCCCCAAATGACTATGGAGCATTTCTTTATGTACTGGAAGAAAGGCTTACATCGGTCAGACATTTTAGAGAAAAACTGACTAAGAGCAGCTATCTTCCCGGTTAGGTGTTGGACCTCTCGAATGGTTGAGGGTCTTTGTAAATCTACGATTGAAGACAACTAGGTCAGGTTGGCCTCAATGCCCCTTCTGCTCACAATGTGCCCTAGGAACTGGCCGGAGGATACCCCGAACGCGCATTTCTTGGGGTTCAAATGCATCTGATATTGCCTCAGAATCTGGAAACATTCGTCCAGGTGTCCCAGATAGTCCCAAGCTTCTTTGCTCTTTACAATCATATCGTCGATGTAGACTTCCATCGTCTTCCCTAGCAGCTCGGCGAATATTTTGTTCATAAGCGTCTTGTTGGTTGCCCCCGCATTCTTCAAGCCAAAAGGCATGAGTCTGTAACAGTACAAACCTCGCTCCGTAATGAATACCGTGTGGATCTGGTTTTTCTCATATAAAAGGATCTGATTGTATCCATAGTAGGCATCTAAGAAGCTCATCCTGTCGAATCCAGTCGTCGCATCGACCATTTGGTCGATCTTCGACAGGGGGAAGCTGTCCTTCGGGCAGACCTTGTTCAGATTGGTGAAGTCTATGTAAGTATGGTCATCGTCCTTTTTCTTCTTCACCACCACCAGGTTGGATACCCAGCTCGGGTATACACATTCCATGATCAGGTCGTTCTCCAGTGGCATCTCTACCTCCTTATTGATTGTCCTATTTTTCTCTGGCGCGAACCTTCGGGGCCTCTATTTGAAGGGAGGAAAATTAGGGTCTGCATTCAATCGGTGGCAGGTTTGCGTGGGGTCTATTCTGGGCATGTCATCGTGGGACCACGCGAAGATGTCTTCATTCTGCCTAAGAAATTCCAACAGCTCGCTCTTTTCCTCCTCGGGCAGTAGGGCCCCGATTAAGACTACTTTCCCTGGTTCTGCTTCTTTCAAAGGGACCGCCACCAGCTCCTAAATTGTGGATTCTATCCCGTTAGACTCCTCTTCGATCCGCTTCATGTATGCTGGTAGGCAGTCTTTTGATTGCTATATGTCCCCTGTCGAGATGCTCGTGCTCGCATCGGCTCCCCTCAGGGCGATTGAAAAACATTTCCTCGCAGAGGCCTAGTCTCCTCTAATGTCTATTGTGTAAGTTTCATCCCTTGATAGACATCTTAAGACCTGATGGAGGGTGGAGGTGACCCCATGCATGGCGTGGATCCACTCTCTCCCCATGATGATATTAGAGGAGGACTGGCAGTTGATGACGACGAAGACCACATCCAGGCACCTCTCCGCAGTGCAGACCTTCAGAGTCACGATGCCCAAGGGGCTGACCCTAGTACTGTTGAAAGCGAATAGTGGCTGATAAGTCAGCCTGAGCACGTTCTGATTCAGGCCTATGCTCTCGAATATACTGAGGAACAGGACGTAGATGCTACTCCCTCCGTCGACCAGGACCCTTCCGACAAACGCGGAGTTGATCTACAACTTAATCACCAAGGGGTCATCATGAGGCAGGCACGCCGTGGTCAAGTCTTGTTGGGTGAAGGCGATGGGGGTGGCTGAGACATAGCTTTCTCCTGTCGTCAGGTGGTTCATGGAATGACCCATGCCCCTCAAGTACTTCACCCTCTCTTCAGTCTTTTTCTGGCATTTTTTCTTCTCCTCCTGACCCTAGGTTGGCTTCGGTCTGCCTATAATTATCGGCACTATCCTCAGAGTCTGCTCCCCTGACCTGGAGGCTTGGGTCTGTTTTCCTTTTTTGGGCCCGGCGGCGTTCTCTTTCGACTGGCTTCCACCCGTCTTCATGTACTGCTTCAACTTGCCGGATTGGATCACCATCATAACCTGCACATAAAGGCTACGACAGTTGATGGTATCATGCCCGTGATCCTTGTGAAGCTAGTAGTACCTGCTTTTGTTCTTTATGTGCTCAGGAACATTGGACTTGGGTGGGTCTTTGAAAATGCCCATATCCCTGTTCTGAAGGTAGATCACATCGATCGATATGTTGAGCTCGTACTTCGGTAGAGAGTCCTTAAACGCCTTCCTCCTCTTGTCGCTTTCTTGACCACCTTGGGTTGGGGCTCCCTGCTTCGGAGTTGGCCCCTGGGCCAGCACAGGCCTCTTTATTCTTTGCAGGGCCAGGGTTTGCACTAACGTTGTCGTTATCGTGGCGGAGGCCTTGGGCACTTTCTGGTAGCTTTCCAGTATCCTAAATACCTCTTCTGATTTTTCCTAGATGTCTGTCATGTCGTATGGCAAATTCAAAAGCAGATGGTCTGACAGCATCGATCCTAGCTACAGGCCCCTGACAAATAATCTCGCGGCTTAGGTCGAGTCGGTATTATGCACTAAGGACATTACCTCCAGGAAACGCGACAAGTATTCTCTTGGAGACTCGTTCATGGATTATTCCAACCGTTCGAGGTCTCGTATAGTTTTCTGCTGCCTCCAGACGCCCGCGTATTGCTTTAAGAAAAGTTTGTAAAAATCTTCAAACCCATTTATAGACTTCTCCGGGAGTTGCCTAAACCATAACAGAGCTGGCCCTACCAGGGTGGTGGAGAAGACTTTACAGGTCACAGCCTCGTCCCTGGTCTCTAGAGCCATCTTCTGCTGAAAATGGTATATGTGGTCGAGGGAGTCGGTCTTTCTCTCAAACGATCTGAAGGTCGGGGTCGTGAAGTACTTCGACTTGGGCTCCAGCTAGATCCAATCGGCGAAGGCTATCCAGTTGATCCCTCACACGGTCTGTTCTGCCAGATCATCGGGGGTCTGGCTGTGATGGGCCTTGAGCCTCTTACTCAGCTCCGCCATCATCTCTTATTTCCAGTTGGGAAGCACACCTTCTGGGCTATCTTGGTGTCTTCTGTCCACCGCCGCTTCGGCCCAGAAAGGTGACTTTGTCGCTCCCCCTGCATCTGCGAACTGGATAGGGCAGGGACTTCCCTCGGCGGTGAGCCCCCAGACTCTTGCTAGACCTCTTCGTCAAAGTCCTTCCTTTGCCCGCTCCTGGCTTCGCTTGCCAGCAACCCTTCAAGGTGGGTGTTATCTCTACGAACTTCTATGACTTTATCTTTTAAGCCTAGGACGGCTTCATGGGCTATCTCCGTCTTTCTGTTTGCTTCTGCTAAGGCGGTAAGTATTTGGTCCAACTTTTACTCCAGACTTTATCGCGCTTCCCGAGAGCTTTCTTCGGTGTCAGGACGTGTGCTTCTGGTTGTCATTCTTGAGGGTGTCATCTGACGTTGTATGACTTTTTGTTCGGAGAGAGCACGGTCGTGAGACTCTTCCTCTTTCTCTCGCGCTCAACGTTTCCACAGACGGCGTCAAACTGTTGGTGCGATTCTTACTAGCTGTTCACTTGTCTCTGAACTGCTGATATTGTATCCACTAACTGTCTATGTATCCTTGTTATCCCAGAGTGCCTTTAACTTCAGGTCGGTCAGAGAGGTGGGGGTGGCCACCTGTAAAGACTCTCTGATACTTAAGTCAGTTGTTTATCCCTGAGGTTGAATAGCAAAGATTAAGTTTTTTTTTTTGTATATATCTATATGTATATCTTCTTTCCAGAGGGGAAAACAAGGCTCGTATATATAATCCTGAAACTGGGAGTTTTCTGGCTCTCAATTTCAGGATCGAGTACCTTTTTTCATCGTGACTTACTCCAAAAATCATGGACTGTGGTTACCGTGATTTTCCTTGCATCGTCGTGGCCTGCTTTCTACCTTTCCCTATGACTCGAACCTGTCGGGGGCGAGACTTTGACAAACCGCCGTTCTGTCAGGACGGTTTACCCAATATGCATAACTACTCAGGATCGCATTAAATGCCTTGTCTGGGTCTGGAGCAGTGCGCTACCTCCAATAGTCTTCTAGCGGAAGACCCTCGAGGCTCCTGACCCCAGTTGTCGAGGTAGGAATTTGACTGGGCCGAACTCGTCCAGGATCTGGGATGGATTCGGCCTTGGCCTCTGACAGCCTACGGGCCCATACGGTATCACGTGCGACTCGCGTGGCTTTTAAGCGGTCCTTCTAAATACGTGTCGTATGGTGCGCTCCCCCTGTGACCTGTTCAATCACTTAATCGTCCATATGTACATGATTTAGGAACGGGCCCCACACTTAGTATGGATTTTATTTTGGCACCACTGAAAATCACCCACCAAGTTGATTCTGTATTTGTTGTCATACATCACTTTAGCAAGATGGCTCATTTCATTCCTTGTCAAAAGACCAATGATGCCAGCCAACCATATGGCCCGTTTGTTTTTCAAGGAAATTGCCCACCTCCATGGTGTTCCTCGCTCCATAACGTCCGACCGCGATAGTAAATTTATTAATTACTTCTGGAAAGAGCTTTGGAAGCATTTTGATACTACTCTGGTGTTCCTCGCTCCATAGCGTCCGACCGCGATAGTGGATTTATTAGTTACTTCTGGAAAGAGCTTTGGAAGCATTTTGATACTACTCTTAAATTCAGCAGTGCCCATCATCCCCAAACTGATGTATAAACTGAAGTCGTCAACTGCACTCTTGGAAACATGATCCGTTGCCTTGCCAGTGACAAACCAAAGCAATGGGACCAAGCTCTTCCACAAGCTGAGTTTGCTTTCAATTCTATGGTGAGCAGATCAACAGGAAAATCTCCTTTTTCGCCATCGTCTACTCTAAGGTACCCAATTATGTTATTGATTTACTTCGACCTCCTTCTTTTAAGAGTAAAACTGCTGAGACTCTTGCCGAGGACCTCTTTCCTATTCATCAAGAAGTCAAAGACAATCCGGAGCTTGCGAACTCCAAATATAAAACTGTTGCAGATAAACATCGCCGAATTCAGAAATTCAATGAGGGCGAACTTGTTATGATACATCTCATAAAAAAACAGACTTCAAACCGGCACCTGCGGTAAAGTTAAGGCTAAAAAAATTGGACCCTTCCGTATTGCTAAAAGGGTCAATGACAATGCTTATATTGTTGATGTGTCACCTGAGTTTCAGATTTCTTCCACTTTTAATGTCTCAGACCTGTTTCCTTACTACCCACCTGATGCTGCAACTTCAGTTCCTTGCGACTCTGAGTCGGGTCATTTTTGAGAGTGAGGCATCTCTTATGCTAATGTTGTTTCCTAGCTACTACTTGTTGTTAGTATAATAAGTTGTTGAATACGTCACTATGTTTTCTTTTATTTGTTTTATTCCAATATTTTCTAGACCAGTACGTGGTCGTTTTGATGTAATAGTTATATGAATAGCTCGTCCCTTTACGAGGAGGGGGGACTTAGTTGTATACTTTCTCCCTTAAAGGGCTTGTCATAGTTAATGGAAGAAATCGCCAGGTCTGTTTCATAGTGACTAACATGCCGTCTGGAATCTTAATTACAGTTTATCCAGATTACTGCATCAAATTTACTATATAAGTTAAAGATTTAGAGAATGGTATATATAATTTAAGAGTTGTTACTATAACTAACCCTAAATATTATTTCTAGGAAGACTTATCAGTGAAGGGTTGATCAGGAAATATATATATATATATATATATATGGAATTACTAGAGAAGGGAATTAATAAATTTGTGTTTTTGAATCTTTCAATGCTCTGCTAAATAAAGGAGCAGGGGCAAGTACTTTTTATTTTGTGCTCATTTATTCTATAATTTATATTTCGGTCCCCCATTATAATTCACATGTTTTGATTTTTGTTTTTTGGGCCGAAACCATCACTTAATCCCTTATGATAACCCACAATGTACATTTACAATCGTCGTTAGTTTATATCACCCTTTAATTCGAATTAGCAAAAGTAATGTCTCTTTGCATAATATGGATTCTAAACATTCATGATCTGGACGTGAATGAGTCAAATTACTTATCTCTTGGTCTATTAGTGAACTATCTCTCCAAGGATTAGGAANTATGACTCGGTCCTTTTATGGCAGATATTGGGGCACAGACTCCTTTTTTCTATATTTTTTTTCGCTGAAACATTAGTAACTTATGATTAATTGATTATGCACATTGCACGTGCACCTTAGAATCATAGGAATGGTGCAAGGTCTTTTCTTTTGTTATTGTTATTCTCTGGGGGTAAGTGGTCCATTCTTCAAATAGCACTAATTCACAAAACGTTTTTTCAACTCCTTGTCTTTCATGGGCCTTTCTTTTGAGTGGGCCTTAACACCTTACCATAACTATATATATAATATATAATATTATCTGACACTATCAAGCGGGGATAGCTCAGTTGGGAGAGCGTCAGACTGAAGATCTGAAGGTCGCGTGTTCGATCCACGCTCACCGCATTATTAATATTTGATTAATTTTTCCCAATTTTTTGTTATTTTCACACTAAGCATATTTTATCAAATTAGCTACAACTCATCGCATTTTCAGTACTTAATTAAGTTTTCTTAACTTTTGTTGTTTTCACACTAACCATAGTTTATCAAATTAGCTGCAACTCATCAATTACCTGCTAGCAGCATATACCTCTATGCTACTTAGGATTTATCTACAAATACAAATCAACTTAGACTCCATTCTTGGACAAAATGACTAAGTCAGAACAGCTATATCCTTAGTGAACAACGACTGTTTTGTTGTTCCTCAAAAAACAATCATCGATAGCTCCTCATAGACTACATATACACAAACCATTTTCTTTTCTTCTAACTGAAACCAATTAAAGGAAAATAAGTCTATTTTTTTTATCAGTTATGTCTAACAAAAAAGTGAGCTTGATCAGCAAAGGTCCTTATGTGAGTTCTCACATTCCAAACTTGGTCACTCTTGACTCACTCCCTTTTTGCCTCTCATATTCATTGTAATATATGATCCTTTTTGGTGTTGCAGGTTATACTGGACAATGGGCTAGTAAAGCTCACAATATTGAAGCCACAAGGATACTTATCTGGGATTGCTTATGGAGGAATGGACAACGTTCTGGATCCCAAGTCAAATGAATCCAGTAGAGGGTAACAAACAACCTTCAAATTTTAGCATGCAAAAGTGGTATTGGAATACTTCTAGTTAGTCTCATAAATCTTGTTTAAAAATCCATTTTATGGGATATGCAGATACTGGGATGTAAATTGGAGTTTGCCTGGTGGTCAGGACAGATATCAGTTGTATGTTTTTACACTGCATTCTCTCTTCCGAAAATAGGCAAAAAGAGTACTGAAAGCAATTTAACTTGGTTCCTTTTGTGTAAAACAGGCTGAGAGGAGTTGAATATAGTGTTGTTCGTACGAGCAATGACGAAATAGAGGTTTCATTCAAGAATGAATATGATCCATCAACTAAGGGAAATGACCTTCCTCTTAGCGTGGACATAAGGTCACGCTTTCATTTGAAATTTCCCGTTTTTCCATTCTGTGATGCTTATCCAAAGTTTTGCAGCTTTTGTTAAGTGAGTCTTGACACTTGTGGACTTTATTTAGGTACATATTGAAGACTGGTGTTTCAGGCTTCCATTGCTACTCAATATATGAGCGGCCTTCTGGACGTCGTGCATTTGACCTTGCGCAGACAAGGATGGCTTTTAAGCTAAGACCAGAGAAGTAGAATGTCTTAGCTGCTGTTTTTCTATTTGGAGCTCCAACATGGTACATGTTTGTGTTTACATTAACTAGGTCACTTTTGACTTGAACTAGGTTCCACTACATGGCAATTTCAGATGAGAAACAAAGGGTAATGCCAATGCCACAAGATCTGCTTCCAGATAGAGGCAAACAGCTGATTGTACCTGAATCAGTTTTGCTAATGGATCCCATTAATCCAGATCTGAAAGGAGAGGTGATCAATCCACATATAAGAACTGCTTGTAGTGCTTTTTGTGTGGAACACCATTCCAAAAACCAATTGGATTATTGATAAAGTGCTATGCTTTCTCTACATGGCTGAATGCAGGTTGATGATAAGTATCAATATTCAGTGGACAACAAAGACGGTGGAGTTCATGGATGGATAAGTTCCGGCCCTGTAATAGGATTCTGGATTATCTTCCCTAGCCATGAATTTCGTAACGGTGGTCCTACAAAGCAGAATCTCACCGCTCACACCGGTCCAGCCTGCCTTGCAGTAATTTTAAAAACTCAAACTAGTTTTAAATTATGACTTGCTTATCCTTATTTCCTCACTGAATGCTCAAGCAAAGCACTTAAAAAGCTGCTGAGCAAAATTTACCCAACTTGATGAGATATTTTATGCCATATGTTTCTTCAATTGTTAAATTGCTGAGAAAGTTCGAAGTTTCAGTTATAAGTTAGTTATAAACCGGTTCTAGTTCAGACGTTAGAACAGTTTAAATTTGTCACTATCTGCTGCAACAGATGTTGCATGGGACACATTATATTGGGCAAGACATATTAGCTCATTTTGGAGAGGGAGAGACATGGAGGAAGGTTTTTGGCCCCTTCTTTGTTTACCTTAATTCAACCTCAGACGTATCAAATGCACACAACCTATGGGTAGATGCGAAAAATCAGGTACTAAATTTGTCCCATCCTAATGAAAGGCTCCACTTTAACACTTTGTTTCTACAACCATGAATGATTGTTTGTTGGTCTGTTTCATTCATGATTCATCCTAGAGGCTATTAGAAGAGATGGCATGGCCTTATGATTTTGTCTCATCGCCATACTACCTAAATGCCAGAGAGCGTGGTTCAGTTTCAGGAAGACTTCTTGTCCAAGACAGGTAATTAACAAATTGTCCCTGGAGTTTTTAGGAGAATGATTTCAGATAAAGAGTAGCTCCCAGGTTTAATCTCGTCCTAAAGAATAGGAAGAAATTTCATGCAATACAACTACTTATTCACACAGTTCACATCACTTCAGGTATGTTTCCGATTCTCTAATACCAGCGAAAAATGCGTATGTTGGCCTATCAGCTGCAACAACTGAAGGATCCTGGCAAACAGAAAGCAAGGTAAACAATTATTATTTCGAAAATGCACTCTACTTGTTCAAATTTCTGATTAAGAAAAAGTGGATTGGTAACTTTTTTCAAAGCTATGAGATTTCATATGCAGGGTTACCAGTTTTGGGTGCAAACTGATTCAAATGGAAACTTCACTATCAAGAATGTCATCCCTGGTGTATATGGGCTTCATGGATGGGTTCCTGGTTTCATTGGTGATTACGTTGCAAAAGCACGAGTTACTATCTCAGCAGGTACTTTGTGTTGCTCAGATCTCAGCAGATGCTTCTATATCCCTAATTCATATGTACAGAAATCTACTAGTGAAACCTGGCCAATGCATAAACAATGTTCTAGATTAGTTATGTTATAGCATTACGTTGACTAACTATCAAAGCATGTCTCTCAGGTTCACACTCAGAACTTGGCAATCTGACCTATGTTCCCCTCAGAGATGGTCCAACTATATGGGATATTGGCTTCCCTGACCGTACAGCCATCGGTTCCTACGTTCCTGATGTCAACCCTACGTATGTCAACAAGTTATTTGTCAACAGCCCTGAAAAGTAAGCAAAATTAAGCATTTCTTAGTAATGACAGAATATGATAGCTGTTAAATTTTTATCTTGCTTTTTAATGATTCACAATGCTACAGGTATAGACAGTATGGATTGTGGGACAGATACTCTGATGTTCATCCAGAATTTGACCAAACATTTACTATAGGCATCAATGATCCAAAGAAAGACTGGTTTTTTGCTCATGTGGACAGGTATATCCTACTCTTCACTACACATTCCATAAGAACCAATAGTACATTCCAATAGCAATATACTTGAGCAAATTATCTTCAATTGTATATGGTTGGACAAAATTGGGTGGACTCATAAGAACAAAAACGGGGGTTTTTTTATAGGAGAGATGCAAATGATAAGTATGTACCTTCAACTTGGGCAATCAAGTTTAATCTCAAATCAGTGACCAGCGGTACCTACAAGCTAAGGCTTGCCATTGCATCAGCAACTCGTTCTGATCTCAAGGTATGGAGATTAAACATTGGAAGAGGGAAAACACTTCATGGTATCCCAGAAAATGTAGACTTCGGTTACTCCTTTGGTTAACGTTATATATGTTGTAGGTTTTTGTCAGTCATACGGATGAAGCACATCAGGTGTTCCAAGTAACAAACTTGGGTGCAGATAACACAGTTTGTCGACATGGGATACATGGTCTTTATCGGCTTTATAGCATCGATGTGTCCTCAGTGTTGCTGGTTAGGGGGGACAACTCCATATTTCTAACACAGGCGAGGGGTGGAGATGAACTTTGTGGAATCCTTTATGATTATTTAAGACTTGAAGGTCCTGTAGCTTCAGAGACCATATGACTGACATAAACAATGAAATTCGTAAAACTTGGTTTCATCAGGTTGTTTCAATTGTGGCATTATGAAGCAAGCATGCGTATTTTGATAATGTTATAACAATGGACCATTTTATCTTCCGATTTAATTGTTATGTAATCCGTGTATCCAAAAACCGAAGTTCAACAAAAATTAGAGTATGAAAAAGAATTCAAGACATGAATTAATTGACTATGAGCCGTACCGTTCAAATGTGTTTTTTCTAGGCTCTAGCTGATTATAAAGCCAGCTCTTGGATTCTGCTAATGACAGTAGATCGGCGTATAGCTTTGAAAATAAGGTGACTTATAGTTATGCATGCCACCGGATGCTTAGGCGAATCCCAAAATGGCCAGGGCATGTTGAGCTAATCTGCATATTATGTCTTTCCTGTAATAATCTATGAAAATGTAACCATGCTACAGGTGATCAAACAAAGACAACTAACTTCATGCTAGAGATTAAATGTTGAAATGTAATCATTTCATCAGGAAATTTCCCATACAAATTGCAACACCTTTACCCTTACCACCTCACAGGTGATCTATACAAAATTGCATGCATAGCCTGCAAAACAAAACCAAGCATAAACTCAACCGCTTCTTTTTTCCTTTTCTGGTTACATATGGACTTGATCATTTACTTCACCAAACAGACCTTAAAGACTGCAGATTGTCAGAAGCAAGCCATAGTGATCACTAGGCAAAACAGGGAGCTCCAACTTCTTGATTTCTTTCTTCACTTTCTTTTCCTTAATATATGATAGTCCTGGTATTGCATCCTTGCCAATCATTTCAATTTGTTGTATCTTGAAGTCATGCAGCTTGCAAACAAATCGATCTAGACGCTTCTGCAAAGAACAATTCCCAGACAGCATCTGGTTGGACTTGGTATCATAAGTCCATCCATTTTCCTCTGGCCTTAACTTTGCCCAAGCATCAAACCATCCATCGGGTAAAGGAAACTGACCATCCAACTTGTCATCCCAGTTCATGTCACCAGCAAAAACCACATTATGGTTCTTTTTGAGAAAGTTGATGGCCTCAGTCGCCTGCTCTACACGTTCCTTGCTAAACATCTGGTCCCACTTTGGAGGGGCTGGACAGGGACTTTCAAGATGGCTAGTGGCGACAACCAACAGTTTGTCCCTTTGGATTTCAATTTCAGCAACACAAAGTTCTCTCCCCATTGCAGAATTGCCAAAGGGTCTACAGCTGAATGATTTTACTGGCAATTTGCTTAACTATATAATGAAATTCTAAATTAGGTTATCCAAATGAACAATCAAAAATCAAAACCCATCAAATCAACAAGAGGGTTGCCCAGAAGCCAAAACGGTAGAAACAAAAATAAATAATAAGCAAGAAACTCAATGACGTGTAACCGAAAGCATAAAGCATATATAATGTAACCACAAAGCAAGCCAAATCCAGATCCAACAAAGACAGTTATTCAAATCGCACACAAACTAGGCATGGCATTATAGTATTTGCAGTAAGAGAATCATGGATTGGACAATCTACATGGTGAGAAAACATATTGCCAATTTACAAGTTGGCCTCACAGCGTAGACCTCAGACACTAAATAAGATAAACTTTACAGCTAGGATAAAAATGCCATAAGCAGTTCTTCTGTCATGAGTCTAATGACCAATCAATCTTGTTCATGGTAATCAAAACACAAAATGGATCCTAACTGTACCAAAAATGGTGATTTCGTTTTACTGTAAAGTCTACAATCTTCATTGGTTATCTGATTGAAAGCTAATAATATTAATACATCTCTACTTTGATACCTTATAAGATACATAATTGTGCGATTTTCATTTACCTGCATGCAAAAGTATGGCATTGAGAAAGCCCTTTGTTTTGACACAGAACACTTATATTCACTCCACCAACTGGATTGCTGAAAGATGTTGTATATATTGAGCGTGACCTCCTGCAACTCAAAGTGATCATCATATGACTCATCAGGAGGGAAAAAAAATAGTGACCGTGAGATATGATTTGCAAAAGAGGTAATTCAAATGGTACATTTTCTCTCTAAGGTGGCTAACAAATGAGAAAAACCTGAAAGCATAAGATCTCAGGGGAATGCAGTTCTATAAGGTCACCCAAAGCTTTCATTCTTTTTTGCAGTTCAAGGTCTTCTCGGAACCAAACGTTGTAGCTTAAAATCTTTAACGTATTCAGGCCCGTGCCAGAACCAGCGTCCTCTGCACACATTTACTTAAATAAATCAGAAACAACACATGCCAGGACAGTTTAGCGAAACAATCCAAACAAAGATATAAAATTCAGAAAGCGAATAACGCTAAAAAGGTAGTCTTTTTATTATATGTAGGTGTAAAAGTCAAAACAAAACGAGTGAAACATACAAGAACTACGAGGCCTTGATGGAAAATATAACAATGGCTAAAATTTTGTTTTCACCTCCATCATCCATTCTTCAACACTAAATCCACAATCAACGCACATTCTAATAAGTCATAACACAGACACAAATGAGACTAACAACAACAACCCCAAAAATAAAAAAGTTTCACTTTTTATCATTAACAGTACAAAACGAAAGAAACCCAAGAAAACTCATAAAGGAAAAATGAAAATTTCAACGCACCAGACACAATGATAGCTTTATCGGAAGCCTTAGCAGCTTGAAACCCACTCAAACGGGCGGAATCCGGATCGACCCGAACCGGGTCCGAAGACTTCAACCTCTTGCAAGGCTGCAAGGGAAAGAAAACAGAGCCGATGGAAGGGTCGAGCTCGGAATCAGGACCCGTATCGTTCAAGTCCTCGAAGCTGGAGAGGGAGGAGACGGGGGCCCTAGTGTCGCAAACCTGGCAACTGGGTTTGTTATATGGGTTCAAGAAAGTGCAGGCTTTGCATGACCATTTGGGGACGGAAGAGGAAGACGATGATGGCGATGGAAACGAGGACGACGATAGTGAAGAGAGGCAGATCTGGCAGGCGGATTGCTGAGATGGGGGGTTGAGAAAGGTGCATCTTTTGCAGGCCCAAGCCATTCGTACGGACCTTGGAGAAGAGCTGCTTCTAGGGTTTAGCAGTATAGTCACAGTGCGGTATTGGAGGAGAAGAAGAACGGTTTTGGGAAAGCTAACAATGGCCATTGAACGCCATCTCATAAACCCCCAAATTTGAAACTCTGCGCTTACTCGCATGGCGCTTATATTGTATTGGTAACGTACGGCAGCACCTGTGTTTTAAATAATAAAAATAAAATAAAATAATTGTGAAATTAGCGTATTTAAATGAAAAATTATGGAAAGAGTTATACTCCGAAAGATAATGCTACGAAATATTATAGGTTGGTCAGTATTATATAATATGTTAGTAAATGTGTCAATTTTGTATTAGTTAATTATAATTTATACAGAGTTTTATATAAGATTTAATTTATTAATTAAGATCATTATGTGCTAAATATACATATTATTGTGTATTGTGTATTATTAGTATTTTATAGTATTATTCTAATTAAAATTAGAGATATTTAAAATGAAATAAAATGGAATATATTATAAAAAAAAAATTATTCTAATAATTAATGTAACTGATAAATTATTTGAATAAAAAAATTAAAATTGTTCAAAAAAAACACTCATAATGAATATAGCATTTGAATGGTATGAAATTAGTGAATCAAATATGGTCAAAATTTTGGATCAAATGACTATTCTATTAAATTGTTAACACTATTTAAGATAAGGGTGTCACCCTTTGTTTACTCTTCTTATAACACACCTTGAAAAATAAATTTTATTTTTGAAAACTCTCTTTCTAAAATAATTTTAGAAAATACAATTAAGTACGATACGAAATTATTTTAGAAAATACAATTAAGTACGATACGACACAAAATCAAAAGAAAGGAAAGTTCTTAACACACCTCAAGAACAGTTCCTACTTTCTAAATAATTCTAATTTTAATTATATATTTAAAAAAAAAAAAGCTAATATGTGATTCTATTGCAAGTCATAGGTTTTAAGCATAACATCGTTTAATAAATGATATGAATAACTATTAGGTTTGTATTCTTATGCAATTGACGGGTTTTATCGTTACCTCTCGCCAAATTCTCCAAATTTCAATAAAGTCATTAGAGAAACAAATAAAAGTCACGATCGAACACAATAAAATAAATCCAATTAAAAAAGGCAAAAAAAGGGAGAGGCGTATAAAGATGCAAGGAGACCCAATTTTTTTATTTGAGCCAAAAAGGATATAAGAAGGTACTGGAGTCTGTTCTCTCAGGTAAGGTAGCTAAAACTTCAAAAGGATGTACAACTGAGGAAAATGAAAGTATGATACACTCATTTACATTCATTTCATGGGCAGTTTAGGAATACAAATATAAAAAGAGAAAAATTAAGATTTTAAATTGAACGAATTGGTGGAGCAAACATACTTAAGAGAATGACTAATTTCGTAGTGACCGAATTACACGGGAGAATGAATACAACAAAGACAATTCGAGAAATAAAAGTCTATAAAGCTCATAATTCGAAAGAAAATGAAATTTGTCTGTAAAAATATAATATCGATTTAATACAACAACGTATCTACTATGTTGCGTATGTATACTAATTAATAGGGTTGGGATATGTGTTGACTTGTAATGTTGTTATAGTAGTAGCACCACCGTACTACTATCGACATTCTTTAAGAAAGAAAAACTAGAGAAGTATCTAAAGAGGCATACGGTACTAACATCAAATCCTAACATAGAGTGGTCCAACGCTTACAAATTTATAGTTCTATCTCATTCTTTTATTAATATCAAGTTGTCCTTAGTATTGCTCGTTTTTTAAAAAGTCGAGCAATTGTGGAATGATATTTCAAAAATTTTTAGGAAAGATATCAAAACTTCCCCGTGTGTTTTAGTAGTAGAATACTAGTTTCCATCTAAATGTTCTAAAATGTACAAAACATAGTGTCGGTGCGATTCTTATCAGCTATCCACGTGTTTCTGAACTGCTGGCGTTATATCTACTAACTGTTCACGTATCCTTGCTATTCCAGCGTGCTTTTTATTTCATGTCGGGTCGAAGAGGCGGGGGTGACCACCTGCAAAGACTCTCCGATACTTAAGTCAGTTGTTTATCCCTGAGTCTGAGTAGCAAAGATAAAGTTTTTTCTCTGTATATATCAATCTTAATCTCTTTTTTTCGAGGGAGAAGCAAGGCTTATATACATAATCTTGGAATTGGGAGTCTTTTCCGGCTCTCAATCCCAGTATTGAGTACCTTTTCCCACCATGACTTACTCCAATGATCACGGGCCATGATTACCGTGATTTCTCTTGCATCGTCATGGCCTGCTTTTTGTCATCCCCTACGACTAGAGCCTATCGGGGGGTGAGACTTTAACAAACCACCGTTATGTCAGGGAAGTTTGCCCAATATGTGCACCTACCCAGGATCGCATTAAATGCCTTGTCTGGGTCTGGAGCAGCGCGTTGCCTCCCGTGGTCTTCTAGCAGAAGACTCTCAAGGCTTCTGACTCCCAGCTGTCGAGGCAAGAACTAGACTGGGCCAAACCATCCAGGGTCTAGGATGGATTCAGCCCTGGCCTTGGATAGCTTAAGGGCCCATGCGGTATCACGTGTGACTCGCGTGGCTTTTAATAGTTACTCTGGACACGCGTCGGATGGCGTGCCTCCTTTGTGACCTGCTCTGCCATTTAATCGACCACGTGGTAAGTGATCTAGGAACGGGCCCCACAACTGCCCCAATTTCCCTATTTGATGGATTTGTATCCATTAAATGGGGAAATCATATCTCCAGTCCTCTAATTCGAGAGGTATACGTGGCCCCTTACCATCATTTCTTCCCAATTACCGATGTTGGTGCACGTTATCCCGTGTCACGATTGCTCTCTAGATTTTTGAAATTCTAGTGTTTCAGCCTTCCTCGCATCGTTCCTTTCCAAGGGGGACTTTTCGGCTCCCTCTCTATAAAAACCACATTTATGCTCGTTTCTTACTTTACCAAAATCTCCAAGTATTCCAGCTTTCTAAAATCTTAGAGTTTCCGAATTTTCCCTTTGCTAGAACCTTTTACTCCTTCTGATCGTGTCTAGAACGATGGCCTCGAACTAGAATCAGAAGCTCTACCCTGTCATAGACTCGGAGTTGGACTCGTTGAGGAGGTAGTTCTGCTTCCCTGGCAGAGTTACATTACAAAGGGTCGAGGGCCCTGTGGATTAGTACCTTTGCCTCTTTGCCCCCGAAGGCTCTATCATCTTGGGGAGGAGACACCTGGAATGGCTGTGGTTTCCCCTTTCTCTCCTGATCCATCAGTTCTTCAGTCTGACGGGGATTTACCCGATGCAGCTGAACACTAACGGGGTCATGATTTTGATGGGGCTCTCTGCTCTGTCAGTTCTCCTTAACGTGCATATCGACCTGGAGGTGGTCTTTTATGCCTACAAGCTCACCCTCATCCTCAAAAAGAGCTCCTACCCCACTTTCTACCTCTATCAGCTCCCGGGACGCCATATTTTCTGGGACTTGCCGAGGTCGGATAAGCAATAGGACTCCCACTCTAGGCTGTATGCTGTCAGAGTGGCGTGGTGCTCTCCTTGGGTGAATGGGGAGCACTTCCAAGTTTATTCGTTTTTTCTGCAAAGTAAGTACTAGGTTGTGATTTTTTTTTTTTGGGTCCGTGTACACCTTGTCCGTTATTACTCATGATATTTTGCCTTGCGCAGCCTCTGCGGAGGAAAGCAGGTTTGAGCCGTAACTGTCGGCGGGGCGGCTTGAGGAGCTGGAGGGGATCGTCATCTTTGGGTCCTCTGGGGATTGCTGATACATCCAGGCCGTCCCAAATCCCCAGGTGATGAACATGATGCCTAGGATGGTCTCATATCTCCTCTTTCCGCTGGACACCTGGGTCATCATAAAGCACCTGCAGAGCCAGATTGACGCCTCGGCTCTAAACTGGTTCCATCAGGATGAGCAGAGTCGCATCACCATGGTGGGTCGTCAGATCACAGCCTCGAGCCAGCTGGTGGGTCTCAATGACCTGGTGGCGCTGACCAGCCACGAGCTCGAAGAGGCGGTGAAGCTCATGGCCGAGGAGTGCGTCAGGCTTCTTAGAGAGGAAACTGCTGCCCCCAATAGGGTTAAGGGTGAGTTCATTTTCGCATCTTAGGGCTCCGTTGATTAGGTCATGGCTACGTTCTAATCACGTTGCTTGCTCTTTACAGGTTCTGATGCAGACCCTTCAGCAGACCCTTCCCCAGTCAAGGGGAGTGCCGTTGTGCATAAGACTCACTCCAAGGTCCCCGCTGGTCGGTGTCTGGTGGTGTCCTTAGAGGATGAAGCCAGAGGGCAGGGAGTTGTCACCCTAAGAACAGGCTCGGACGATGACCCAGAGGGCCTGTTTGCGCCTGGTGGTGAAACACCTATGGTCCCCTCTTCTGAGGGCAAGCGAACCCCCGACTCGGGAGATGTCGGCCATAAAGGTCGTATACGGCAAGGGGGCACCTTCGAGCCTGCCCGGGGAACCCGTTGCTCTGACCTCTTCTGCCTCCAACTCTGATTCAAAGACGGGCGCGAGGTCTGGCACTATTGGCCTCCGTGGGGAGATTGCCAAGCTCAGCGGGGGGACTCTGAGGTTGAAATATCAACTGTCTTCCTCTCTCCCGGTCCCGTGAAGCGGGGTCGTGAGGCCGACTCATCCAAAAGGAAGGAAAGCTCAGCGGGGAAGAAGGGTAGAGCTACCCCCTCTTCTGACAATGATGACGACAGGGCTATGCTGACCCTCATGAGGAGGAGAAGGTATGCGCGCGGTGGCCCGTCAGGGGGGTTTAGTCAAGAGAAGACCGAAAAATCACATTCAAGCGGGGCTCCAAGGGGGGCGGCAGTCGAAGCCGCCAATATAGTAGCAGTCGCCATAGCCTCTTCTGCTGAGGATGCACCACCCCCTGCTGTCACCGAAAGCACGCTCGGTGACGTACTGCCTCCTACCGTCCTCACCTCTATCACTTCGGGAGCATCAAAAGAAGCTACAGGAGTGCATCCGGTGGAGGGAGAAGGCATCCTCGTAGTTAGCGGGGTGGAGCCGCATTCCTCAGACGCAGACAATGCCCAGGGAGAGAGTCCATCTACGGAGTTTGAACTGGAGGCGCTCTCCCTGGAGAACGTTGAGCTCGTCGCTGGCCGCAGCATTGGGCAGGTTTGGCTCATCTGGCCACCACTTGCATATTTCTCAGCATCCTTGCTGAACACTGATCTTGTTTTCTTGTATCCTGTAGCTAGTCGCCATCCAGTCCTTCTACTCTTCTCGTGTCAGGGAGCTGACCGGGGAGTTGAATGCCCGTGCTGTAACGGCCGAGTAGAGTGAGGTCGCCCTTGCCACATTGAGAGTGGACTTTGACCTGTATTGGAGCTTGAATGAGGTTAGGGTCAGCAGCATGGTGGCTCATACTCTGAGTGTCGAGAGGGTCAGGCGTGAGGAGCTGGTCACCAAGTTGGTCGAAGCAAAAGCTGATAAGTTAGCTCAAACTGAGGCCGCCAAGCTGGCCCAAACTGAGCTCAGGGTCAAAGAGCAGGAGCTGCAGAACGCAGGGATAGAGATGGGGCTGGCTTTCATCGCTCGCAACAGAGCTGTCGACGATGCCAAAGAGGCGAGAAAAGTCGAGACGAAAGCCAAACTGGAGGCCCATTCCTTACAGCGTAGGCTCGATCAGTCCAACAAGGTAAACCGACATCTTTACTTGGGTCACAGAAAACTGATGGGAACTCATGCAGAGTTGTCTCACAAGCACGACAAAAACTTTACTGATATTAACATTCTTTTGATCGACTTATCACAGCGACAAGCGGAGCTGAGGCTAGCAGTATTGAGGGACAGGCTGGCGGATGCAGAGAAGCTAAAGACAAGGTACCAAAGGCAGGTGGATGTCCTTTCTGCGGAGAGCTACAGGTTTGGCTGAGAGAAGAGAGAATTCGAGGACCACACAGAGGTGGTAACACCAGACCAGTTCAATGAGCAGAAAGGCGTCGAGAGGAACCATTATTCCGTCAGGCATTATATGCAGCAGTTGGGGGATGAGATTAATATCGTGTACCCTACTGATGTGCTGAAAATGCTCGACGAAGAAAAAGACAGGCCCTCTACATCTGCCTCTGTCGCTAGGGAGATTGTCTCCGCTTCTGGTCTACCAGAGTAAGCTGCAGAGGTTCGGGTCGATCAGCCTGGTCTTGGCGCCTTAACTAGCAGAGGGTTAAGCATGATTGTTTTGTCTAGCGATAATTCTAACTCTGGTACGCCGCCCTCTGCCGATGCTGGTCCAAGCGCTGAAACTAGTAGTGCTCCCCTCGTCAGAGGTAACTAGAGCCTCTCACTTTTTGCGTATTTGTAAAGTACTAACTGTGTTATGTAAAGCTGACCCTCGTTGTAAACACATATTTTGAATAATAGAAACAATGCATTTTTCTCAAGTTTACTCTCCTCTTTTTTTTTTTGTTGCCCCCATTCATGGTCAGGGTCAGACATCATATACGATGTCAATCCCTTGTCGGCAGTGCGGCTGACTTCTGGGTCTGGCTCAATCGTATATGATTTAGAGTTTTTAATAAATTCTCCCCGTGCTATGATTGAAAAGATTAGCTCTGGAGATTGAGATATGAGTTCCGACTCCTCCGGCTTTGAGGGTGTATAACCTCTGTTATGACTTGTCTTGGCAGAATTCGACCCGTACATGTGGCTGGACTTCTCCGACCCCAAATGGGAACGCGCTAGGAACTAGCTCCAGGGTTTGGTCGACCACTGCTTGGACCAGTTGCTGCAGAGGAAAAGCCCTGGCTCGGCTCATATCGGGAGCAAACAGGGCGTTACCACTCTGATGTGTCCCTCCGAGTCCGTCCAAAACCTGTTTCTTACAAATAGAGCCTCCGGGTCTGCGTCCCTATTGACTACGCAATTTGTATTTTAGGCAATAATAAACAGAGTTTGTTTTTAACTTCTGTCTTTATGCTTGGTCTTGTATTGGCCTACTTCCAACGGGTAGGTTTTAGCTCCGTTCACTTCCAGTCCATGCTAGCTAAGGCGCTATCTGGGGATGGTCTGCTTCCAAAGGGTAGACCTTAGCCCCATTTGCCTTCTTCTCATGCGCAGGTAAGGTGCTCTGGGGAGGGTCTGCTTCCAATGGGTAAACCCTAGCCCCGCTTACCTTGGTCTCCTGTGCAGCTAAGGTGCTTTGGGGAGGGTCTGCTTCCAACGGGTAGACCCTGGCCCCGCTTACCTTGGTCTCGCGCACAGCTAAGGTGCTCTGGGGAAGGTCTGCTTCCAATAGGTAGACCTTGGCCCCGCTTGCGTTGATCTTGCGTGCAGCTTAGGTGCTCTGATACTAATTTGTTGGATTTAAAACGATTTTTGCAGCGGAAGATTGGCCTAGGAATATTCAAAAATTTTCTCAAAACAATTGACTATATGAGTGCATAGTATTAATTCATAGCAAATAGGAACATACAAAGAGAATAGATCTAATACCTCTTGTAGCCTATCAGCGGATCTTAGTTTTACTGTCTTCTCAACCATGATCTTCCAATCCAAGCCTCAAGTACAATTGGATGAACGTGTTGGCGTTGCGTACAATTTCTTAGAACTCATACTTTAGGCACTTGCAGTTTTCTCAATAGATGAGATTACAAGAGTTTTGTTCTACAGAGAATAGGAAGACTCTCTTCTTTTTCTCTCTAGTTTATAGAGGCTCTTAAGAAAATAATACGTAGTATCTACTTATTATCTACTCAGGTTTCCTTTATATNTTCACTTTCAGTCAGTTTCCCGATTTCTGTTTATCTAATTATCTGATAATTAGATATTTTAAATTCAAAATTTAAACAAATTAGGAAACTTATCTCTCTATAAATTTAAATTAATTAATTCAAAATTAATTAATTTATAACAATTATTAATTATATATAGATAAACTATTTATCTAGACAAAATGTGCAGTAACAGAAATAATGTAATATCCAGTACAGTATTTGTAAGAGGTGGAATTGGGGTCCTATGGACCTATTATTCAAGCTCCAATAAATTATGACAATTAATTAAACTATTTAATTAATTTGTCTAATTTATTAATTCCAGTATTACTCCACTAAAAATTCGGAATTGCATCTTGAAATTACAGAATTAATTTACTCAGAAAACAGCGAGCAATCCATCGATTTAATAATTACATGTAGTTGAATCCTCGATAGACAATTCATAATTAGAACTAGGTTATATTATCTTTGAGTACCATTGATTCTCTAATGAACAATTAATTTATAAATCTATTATAAATTGAGTACTCAAACTGCTCAAGTCTTGAATCAATACACAAGGTAATCATCTTTCTAGCTTCCTAATGGAAGGAATGGATTCCATATCTGTAAGTTACATTCCCAGCTACTCATCTCATCATGCTTACAAGATACAAGTATTTCGATCTGTTTAAAAACAAACCTTTAACAAGTATGTCAAAGAACATAATGTTATAAATAGAAGTCTATAACTACTCAAGATTAAGATTGATCTACATATGATCATCTAGTGACATTATTTGAACTCTCAACAGTTAACGGAATTTATGTGAGATTCAAATCATGTCTGATCCAGTCCTATATAATCGAATTATATAAAGTACCTTCATTGTGATGTCAACACATCAATAGTCCGGATAAGACTATTACATTCTCAATGTTAATGGATTGTACTAATAATATTTAATTAAAGATCCTAAACTTTAATTAATTATTACGGACTATATTTAGTTTATTATCCATAAATTTAATCCTCATGTATTTAACACTTATACACTTAAATACTAAATTCATGGTTACATAAATAAACTAGGGATTTTATGACATTTAAAGACATACATATTATGCATAAATTCAAATAGAAAAATATCATTTTATTAATTCAGCAAATATCCAAAATATATATGCTTTTAGGGCATAAACTCTAACAATCTCCCACTTGCCCTAAAGCAAGTGAGATATGTCTCTCAATCCTAAACCCTCCAAGTGACTCTCAAAAGTCTTCGCTAGAAGCATTTTTGTAAAAGGATCAGCAATGTTGTTTTCAGATGCTATCTTCATAACGGTCACGTCTCCTCGATGTACTATCTCTCTAATCAGATGATACTTTCTCTCTATATACTTTCCTCTCTTGTGACTTTTTGGTTCTTTTGAATTCGTCACTGCTCCACTGTTGTCGCAGTATAAAGTCAATGGCTTATCCATATTTGGAACAACTTCCAAATCAGTAAAGAACTTTCTGAGCCAAACTGCTTCTTTAATTGCTTCACAAGCTGCTATGTATTCTGCTTCCATAGTAGAATCTACAGTACTGGATTGTTTAACACTTCTCCAGACAATGGCTCTACCACCAAGAGTGAACACTGACCTAGACGTCGACTTTCGAGTATCTTCGTCTGATTGAAAATCAGAATCAGTATAACCAGTAGGAATCAAGTCCTGACTTGAATAAACTAGCATATAATTTCTCGTTCTCCTAAGATACTTGAGAATATGCTTTATCGCTATCCAGTGATCTAATCCTGGATTTGATTGAAAACGATTGACTATCCCTACTGAGTAGCATATGTCAGGCCTAGTACACAACATGGCGTACATAAGGCTGCTAACTACAGACGCATAAGGAACCCATCTCATATCCTCTTCCTATTGAGGTGTCTTGGTACATTGCTCTTTGGAAAGGATAACTCCATGTCGAGAAGGTAATTGTCCTTTCATGGAGTTTTGCATCGAAAAACAAATGAGCACCTTATCAATGTGAGATGCTTGAGACAGTGCCAAAAGTTTGTTCTTGCAATCTCGAATAATCTGGATCCCAAGCACATAACTTGCTTTTCCCAAATCTTTCATTTGGAATTGCTCGACTAGCCATTTCTTTATATTAGATAATATTTCTACATTATTCCCAATAAGCAAATATCATCTACATAAAGAACTAAGAAGACCACTTTCTTGTCTCTGATGTACTTGTATATACAAGGTTCATCGATATTTTGATCGAAACCATAAGACTTGATCGTCTCATCAAATCTTAGATTCCATGATCTTAAAGTTTGCTTAAGTCCATAAATAGATCTAAGTAGCTTGCAAACTTTCTACTCTTGGCCTTTAACTACAAAACCTTCTGGTTGCATCATATAGATGCTATCTTCAAGATAGCCATTCAAAAAAGCTGTCTTGACATCCATTTGACATATTTCATAGTCTAAACATGTAGCAATAGATAAGAGGATACGTATGGATTTAAGCATGGCTACTAGCGAGAAAGTCTCTTCATAGTCAACTCCCTCCTTTTGGGTATAACCATTTGCCACTAACCTAGCCTTGAACGTTTCAACTTTTCCATCTACACCTCTTTCTCTTTTATAGATCCATTTACATCCAATGGGTCTAACATCTTCAGGTGGATCTACAAGTTCCCAGACATAATTAGAATACATGAATTACATTTCTTGGTTCATAGCCTCTTGCCATTTTTCCTTATCAAAATCTTCCATTGCATGCTTGTATGTCAATGGGTCATCTTGGCTACTATCGGAAACAACAACATGTACTTCTCCAACTTTCCTGTTGCGAAAAGGTGGTCTAATAACCCTCCCACTACGTCGAGTTGCCAAGGTATTCTGATCTGGAATAGTGGTCTCATAATTTTTTCGTTCAACAATTGTTATTGGTTGTGGTCTGATCTGATCAGAAAGTAATTCATCTGGTATAACTTTATTTCGAGGTTTGAAGTCTGTCTTATAGTCATTTTCAAGAAAAGTGGCATTTGTCGATACAAATATCTTTTTGTCTTGAGGACTATAAAATAAACCTCCTCTCGTGCCTTTTGGATAACCTACAAATAAACAAACCTCTGTACGTGGTTTTAGCTTCCCAGTCTTTCCTTTCAATACATATGTTGGGCACCCCCATATATGAATATGACGTAAAATAGGTTTACGCCCATTCCATAACTCTAAAGGTGTCTCTTAGATAGACTTGGAAGGTACTATATTCAAAATGTAAACAGCGGTTTGTAATGCATAACACCAGAATGAGAGTGGTAGGGAAGAGTAGCTCATCATTGATCTAACCATATCAAGCAACGTTCGGTTTCTCCTTTCTATAACACCATTCTGTTGTGGTGTTCCAGGTGTTGTGAGTTGGGATAGGATGCCATTCTCTAGCAAATGATCCTTAAATTCATTATCAAGGTATTCACCTCCTCGATCTGATCGAAGAGTTTTTAATGGCTTACCTAATTGCTTTTCAGCTTCTGCTGTGAAATCTTTAAACTTTTCAAAGTTTCAGATTTTCTTTGCATTAGGTACATGTATACATATCCTGAATAATCGTCAATAAATATGACAAAATATTCGTAACCACCTCTTACTTGTACATTCAATGGACCATATACATCGCTATGTATAAGCTCAAGCGGTTCTTTGGCCCTTTCGCCCTTTTCTGAAAAAGGTCTCTTAGTCATTTTCCCTTCCAAACAAGATTTACAAACTGGTAGAGTGCCAACTTTTAGCTCTCTTAAAGGACCATTCTTTACAAGTCTGTTTATCCTATCTAGATTGATATGCCCTAACCTAAGGTGCCAAAGATATGTATCATCGTCTTGAGAAACTTTTTGCTTTTTAGGTTTGGGATGTTCTACTTTAAACATTTCGATATTAAGCAGTGATTGTTCGTCCGGCCTTAACATGTAAATTCTATTCTCTATTTTTGCAGAACAAATATTTAAACCATTTCTAGAAATAATAATCTCATTATTAAGAAAATAAACACCAAACATTTGTTCAAATAGTCTTGAAATAGAAATCAAATTACTACGAAATCCAGGAATAAAGTAAACATTGTTCAATAATAAAAATTTATTTCTAAAATGAAGACGGAT
>JXTB01000631.1:50977-98686 GCA_002914805.1 Parasponia andersonii | reverse complement strand
TTTTTTAGGCTTAGATCTAGAGGCACCCTTGTTCTTCCTCTTCTTATTTTTATTAGAGGTAGAGGGATTTTCTTCTGCAACATTTGCTTCAGCAATAGTTACTGAACTATCTTTACCTTTATCTTTCGATATTGATTCAAAGGTTTACAGTTCATTGAGCAGTTGAGTCATCGTATAATTCAACTTGTTCATAACATAGTTGCTCTTGAACTAAAGAAAATCAGGTGAGAGTGATTCTAGAATCATACTCACTTGGGTGCAGTCATCAATCGTAGCCCCGTGAACTTCAGCCTCTCCAAAGAAATTGATCATGTTCAAAACATGATCTCTTACTGGAGTTCCTCTCTTTATCTTTGTATTCATAGCCTTTTTAATGGCATCATGGCGAGATTGATCAGATTATTATCCAAACATGGCCTGGAGAGACTCCATTATCTCATAAGCAATCTCTATCTTTTCGTGCTTAGCTGTAAGCACGTCGGTCATGTCTGCTAACATATAGCAGCGAGCTTTATTATTGGCATGAGTCCACTTTTCATAGCTTTCTCGTGCAACACGAGTAGCATTAGCGGCGGGTTGTGGAGGACATTCCTCCGTAAGCACAAACTTNTAGTCTTCACTAACAAACACGATATTCATATTACTTTTCCACTTGATAAAATTATCTCCAGTTAATTTTTCATTTACGAGTAAAGCGATAATGGGATTCGAGGTTGACATGTTTGCTGAAATTAAATAATAAAATAACATTCAACATATTTGAAAATAAATATCATAAAGAATTCGGAATATTAAATGTGATGCATGATGCAGGTAAGTAAACATATAAACTTATTTACTAATTCCACGGTAATTCAATTTTTTCTAATTAGGTGCCGTCATAGGATAGGTCACATAAGTATTAATTGAATTGAGACATTCTCAATTAATAAATAAAACATCAAAATATCTCATATTTTCTTTTATTTATTAACTACCGTTTTATGGTCAAGATACTATTAACAATTTAATTGTATCCTCATAAGTGTGACTTATTATTTCAGATTTTAGCAACTTAACTCAAAATTATCACTGTAGGGTAGGTCAATTTTAAAATACATTCTAAAATCTTATCTGTTGGAAATTAAGTTTTGTTATTAATTTAAATGGACATTCTCCGTAGGGAGGATGAAATCTAAGCGTCTCTAGGCGCCAATCAAATCTCACGGTGCTTAATTAATAATGGAGATCGTAGGATATATTGTCATATACCCCTCTCTCATTCATTATTTAAAAATCTTATGTGTTTTTACTAATAAACATCTAATGTTTTATTTAACCTAGTTGTTATATCCAATATAATTTTCTAGGTTAAACTATTAGTCTAATCTTATTGATCCTAAATAAATTACTAGATTTTCTAAAAATCTAAATTTATTATTATAGGAATAATTTGGCTAATCTAATTAATAAGGATAGCCTAAGTTAAATAAGTGTGATATTACCAAAATTTAACTATTAAATTTAAATCACATTATTCAATTTTTTTTATTTCTCTTTAATTATTTAATCTAATTAAATTATTCATATTCTAACTAAACTATTTTAGCGTGAATATAACATGTATGCATGACATTTATAAATGACTATGAGTGTGTATAATGAATGGTATGTTATTATGCATGGTCATGTTATACATATCACATATAATATAACAATAAAATAAAATAAAATGATATTTGGCCGGGTCCCTTAGGAAATTACAACCCAATAAAATAATAAAATTATAAAGAGTTAAAGGCACACAGACCTGAAAGCTATCTGCTATGTCCCTTGTTTCTTCCAAGAGGTCTGTGTTGCGGCTTAGCTGCTGCTCGTTTAGTGAGGCGTCTCTTACCACTTTGAAGCGAAGGGTCGGGAGGCCAATCTCGATCGGGATCATAGCCTCTGACCCATAGACAATGGCGAATGGTGTTATTCCCATTGACCTCCGCTCCGTGGTTCGATGGACCCACACAATGACCGGTAGCTCTTCTAACCACCTGCCTTTAGCCTCCTACAAGTTCCTTTTAATATTGCTGAATATGGCATTGTTCGTTGCCTCTGCTTGGTCGTTCCCCTGAGGGTATTTACGGATGAGAAACTGAGCCTTATATCATACAACTCACACAGTTCCTTAAGCTTAGCGTTCTGGAACTGCGTGCCATGATTAGCGTGTATCTCTTTCGGTATTTTGTATCGGCAGATTATGTTTTTCCAAATGAAGTTAATTGTGTCTGCCTTATTAATGGTCGCACAGACTTAAGCCTCTACCCATTTGGTGAAATAATCAGTGGCTAGCAAGACGTATCTTCTTCCCCTTGGACTTCTGAGGAGTTCTCCGACGATGTCTAGGCCCCATTTAGCGAACGGCTAAATAGTTATATTCGAATGGAGTTCCTCCACGGGTTGGCACTTCATGGGGGCGAACTTCTGGCACTTGTCACACTTCTTGACAAATTGGGCCACCTCGGTCATCATGTATGGGCAGAAGTATCCAGCCGTCAAGGCCTTGTGGGCGAAGCTACGTCTGCCAGAGTGGTTGCCATATGCTCCCTCGTGGATTTCCTCCATTAGCTTCTGCGCCTCAATGGGACCTACGCACCTCAGCATTGGTCCCATCGTTAATCTCCTATACAGTCGTCCCTCCACCATCAAATATCTAGCAGCCTTCAGTCTGATCGACTTCGCTTTTTGGGGGTCCGCGGGCAGGTTCCCCAATGCCAAGTATTGGGTGATGGGTTTCATCCACCCCTCGTCTGCAGAGTCAGTTGAAAACACATGGCCTGCGGGTGTTTCTGAAGGGTCCCTCGTGTTCTCGCCCTCTAGCAGAATCTCCACATTTCTGGTCGTCCCCCTGATCGACGCACTTTTAGCTAGCTCATCGGTCTTTTGGTTCATCTCTCTGGGTATTTGTTCGATATTGAAACTACTAAAGCGGGCTTTTGCCCCTATTACCCTGGAGAAGTACCTGTGTAATCTTGGCTCTTTTACTTCGAAATCTCTCCTGACCTGAACCACGATCAGCTGCGAGTCGGTCTTTACTGAGATGCTCTCTACTCCGAAGTGCAGAGCCAGCTCAAGGCCTTGCAGTAGCGCCTTGTACTCCGCCTCGTTGTTCGTTACCTGGAAACTGAGTCTCAAAGATTTCTCTACCCTGAGTCCTGCCGAGGTCTGCAGGACTATTCCGATAGCTGATCCCGAGGTATTCGTGAATCTGTCAGTGTAGAAGGTCCAGGCTGAAAGGATGTGAGGCAGAGTTGAAGGGCATTGGAAGAGAAACTATAACAAGTATCTCTCCGAATTGAAAGAGAAGAAGAAAGGTAAATATGATTTACTTGTTTTAGAAGCTTGTTTAGTGGAAGAAGATTTATTTTATATATCTCCTTGGATAGTTAATTCAGGAGCCACTAATCATGTTTATTCTTCTTTTCAGATGCTTAGTTCTTCAAGGGAGCTGGCCGATGGGGAATTCACGATGAGAGTAGGCAATGGAGCTAAAGTTTCAACAAAAGTAGTGGGAGTCGTCCGTCTTCATTTTAGGAATAAATTTTTGTTATTGAACAATGTTTATTTTATTCCTGGTTTTCATAGGAATTTAATTTCTATTTTAAGACTATTTGAACAAATGTTTGGAGTTTCTTTTCTTAATAATGAGATTATTATTTCTAGAAATGGTTTAAATATTTGTTCTGCAAAAATGGAGAATGGACTTTACATGTTAAGGCAGCAGGGCCCTGATTAAGACTACCTTCGCTGGTTCTGCTTCTTTCAAAGAGACCGCCACCAGCTCCTCAATCGTGGATTCTGGCCCGTCAAACTCCTATTCGATCCGCTTCATGTATGCTGGCAGGCGGTCCTTTGATTGCTATCTGTCCCCCGTCGAGGCGCTTGCGCTCGCGTCGGCTCCCCTCGGGCGGGTGAAAAACATTTCCTCGCAGAGGCTTGGTCTCCTTTGATGTCTATCGTATAAGTACCATCCTTTGATAGACATCTTAAGACCTGCTGGAGGGTGTTGGCGACCCCATGCATGGCGTGGATCCACCATCTCCCCATGATGACGTTGAAGGAGGACTGGCAGTCGATGACGACAAAGTCCACATCCAAGCACCTCTCCGCCGCGTAAATCTTTAGGGTCACAACGCCCAAGGGGCTGACCTTAGTACTGTTGAAGGAGAACAGTAGCTGACAGGTTGGCCTGAATGCGTTTCAATCCAGGCCTATGCTCTTGAATGTGCTGAGGAACAGGACGTTGATGTTACTCCCGCCGTCGACCAGGACCCTTTTGCCCAATGCGGAGTCAATCTGTAGCTTAATCACCAAGGGATCGTCATGGGGCAGACGCACCATGGACATGTCTTGCTAGGTGAAAGTGATAGGGGCTACTAAGGCATAGCTTTCTCCCATCACCAGGTGGTTCATGGAGTGGCACATTCCCTTCAGGCGCTTCACCCTTTCTTCGGTCTTTTTTTGGTATTTTTCCTTCTCTTCCTGACCCTAGGTCGGCTCTGGTCTGCCTATGACAGTCGACACTATTCACAGAGCCTGCTCTCTTGACCCGGAGGCCTGGGTCTGCTTGTTTTTTTCGGGCCTGGGAGTGTCTTCCTTTAACTAGCTTCCGCTGGTCTTCACGTACTTCTTCAACTTGCTGGCATGGATCGCCATCATAACCTGCGCGTAAAGGCTACGGCAGTTGATGGTGTCATGCCCGTGATCTTTGTGAAATTGGCAGTACTTGTTCCTATTTTTCATGTGCTCAGGAACACCGGACTTGGGCGGGTCTTTGAAAATGCCTCTGTCCCTATTCTGTAAGTAGATCACATCGATCAGCGTGTTGAGCTCGTATTTTGACAGCGGGTCCCTAGATGCCTTCCTACTCTTGCCATCTTTTTGACCGCCTTGGGTGGGGGCTCCCTGTTTCGAAGTTGGTCCTTAGTCTGGTGCAGGCCTCTTTATTCTTTACAGAGCCAGGGTTTGTGCTGGCGCTGTTGTTATCGCGACGGAGGCCTTGGGTGTTTTCTGGTGGCTTTCCAGCACCCTGAATACCTCTTCCGACCTTGCCTGGACGTCTGCCATATCGTATGGCAAGTTCAAAAGCAGATGGTCTGATAGCATCGATCCTAGCTGCAGGCACCTGACGAACGAGTTTGCAGCTTGGGCCGAGTCGGCGTTGTGCACCAAGGACATCACCTCCAGGAAATACGATAAGTATTCTCTCGGAGACTCGTTCGTGGTTTGTTCCAACAGGTCGAGATCTCGCATGGTTTTCTGCTACCTCCGGATGCCCGTATATTGCTTTAAGAAAAGTTTGTAGAAATCTTCGAACCTATTTATGGACTTCTCTGGGAGTTATCTGAACCATAACAGAGCCGGCCCCGTCAGGGTTATGAAGAAAACTCTGCAGGTTATAGCCTTGTCCCTGATCTCCAGGGCCATCTTCTGCTGAAAGTGGTATATGTGATCGAGGGGGTCGGTCTTTCCCTCGAATGGTCTGAAGGTCAGAGTTGTGAAGTCTTTCAGCTTGGGAACAAGCTGGATACAGTCGGCAAAGGCCGTCCAGTTGATCCCTCGCACGGTTTGCTCTGCCAGATCATCGGGGTCTGGCTATGATGGGCCCCGAGCCTCTTACTCAGCTCTGCTATCATTTCTTGTTTCTAGTTGGAAAGCACACCTTCTGGGCTTTCTTGGTGTCTTCGGTCCACCGCCACTCTGGCTCGGAAAGGTCTTGTCTGGCTTTGTCGCTCCTCCTGCATCCACGATCTGGATGGGGCGGGACTTCCCTCGGCGGTTGGCCTCCAGACTCTTGTTGGACCTCTTCTTCAAAGTCTTCCCTTCGCCCGCTCCTGGCTTCATTCGCCAACAGCCCTTCGAGGCGAGCGTTATCTCTGTGTACCTCCGCGACTTCATCTTTTAAACCCAGGGTGGCCTCATAGGCCATCTCTGCCTTCCAGTTTGCTTCTGCTAGGGCAGCAAGTATTTGGTCTAGCTTTTCTTCCAGACCCGGTCATGCTTCCTGGGAGCTCCCTTCAGGGTCGGGATGTGTGCTCTTGGTTGTCATTCTTAAGGATGCCATCATCCTACATTGTATGGCCTTTTGTTCAGGGAGAGTGTGATCGTGAGACTCCTACTCTTTCTCTCGCGCTTAACAGATTCCCACAAACGGCCCCAAACTATTGGTGCGATTCTTATCAGCTGTTCATGTGTCTCTGAACTGCTGACGTTGTATCTACCAACTGTTCACATATCCTTGCTATCCCAACGTACTTTTTACTTCAGGTCAGGTCGGAGAGGCGGGGTGGCCACCTGCAAAGACTCTTCGATGCTTAAGTCAGTTGTTTATCCCTGAGTCTGAGTAGCAAAGATAAAGTGTTTTCTCTGTATATGTCAATCTTAATCTCTTTTTTTCGAGGGAAAAGCAAGGCTTATATACATAATCTTGAAACTATGAGCCATTTCTGGCTCTCAATCCCAGGATTGAGTATCTTTTCCCACCATGACTTACTCCAGAGATCAGGGCCGTGATTACTGTGATTTTCCTTGTATCATCGTGGCCTGCTTTTTGCCGTCCCCTACAACTCAGGCCTATCGAGGGTGAGACTTTGACAAACCGCCATTCTGTCAAGGTGGTTTGCCCAATGTGCACGCCTACCCAGGATCATATTAAATGCCTTGTCTGGGTCTGGAGCAGCGCGTTGTCTCTCGTGGTCTTCTGGCGAAAGACCCTCAAGGCTTCTGACTCCCAACTATCAAGGCAAGAACTGGATTGAGCTGAACCGTCCAGGGTCTGGGATAGATTCGGCCCTAGCCTCAAATAGCCCAAGGGCCCATGCAGTATCACGTGTGACTCGCGTGGCTTTTAATAGTTACTCTAGACACGCGTCGGATGGCGTGCCCCCTTTGTGACCTGCTCTGCCTCTTAATCGACCACGTGGTAAGTGATCTAAGAATAGGCCTCACACATAGATCCTAACCTGTCAAAGTAGAACAAATTTATCCATTGGGTCTAATTTAGTCAAAATTACATTGTAATATGACACCTATACCTTTAATCAGAATTTAAAAAAAATAGTCTCACTACTTCTTTAATGTGGTAAATAAATACTTAAATTTTATTCAAATGGATAATTTTGTCATTATGTTTACTAGATAATTTGATTATAGGTAGCTCTATTGTCACTCCCATTTTTTCTCTCTCCACTCCTTTCCTAAATGCATCCCTTCCCATTTTTAAAATTTCTTTTGATACACCTCTTAATTATTTATTAAGTATAAAATTACTTATTACTAAATATTTTTTTGAAACATCTATTTTCCTGCCATCTAATACTTTACTATCCGTTAGTTTTTAAATTTTTTTTTATTCTTCGCTATTTTTTTTGGCTTCTTCAAGATCTTCTATCGTTAAATACCATGAATTTTCTATTTTGCTCAAAGATATTATGAAAAAAAAAAAAAGAAGAAAAGAAATTCAACAGCATAATGAAAATTTTCCCATTTTCTTTTAATAAACATAACTTTTTACTATGTGTTACAAATAAAGTGCATAATAGATTATAATCGACTATAGCAATTATCCTTAATATATATATTTACTTTTTAATAAACTCTATAAATGTATACATAAATATAATTTCAAAAAGAAAGAAAAAAATTAGTTCCAAAAGCGTGTATATATTATTTTTGTTTTTAGTTTTTTTGTTGTATAATTAGTGGGTAACAAAAGAATATTCTTTAAAAAAAAAAAGAAAGAAAACCAATATTAGAGTGGATTGGAGATTACCTCCAACATGAATTCTAATTAAAAAGAAAAAAGAGAGAGATAGAGAGAAAATAAGGAAAATCTTAAAGCAAAATTAAATGCATAATAGTCAAATATCCCTTTATATAAAGGGTTGTGTTGAGAAATTAGATCTTAGTATTTATTGATATATGAAGGTATTTATGTCAATTTACATGCGGATATCCTTGTATTTAAGTAATTAATTAGAAAGGGTGGGGAAAGAAAAAATATGGTAGCAATAGAGCCACTCTTTGATTATTTGATCATGGTCATTTTAGCTATTTTAGTTAAATAAAATTGATAAAAATCAATGAAGATGTCAAATAGGATAATTTTGACCCCATTTTACTAAATGAGGAGACATATTTTGTATTATTAAAAATACAATGTTAAAGACATTTTTAGTAATTTTTTGAATTTTTATTTACAAAATGACTTTTTAGCCAACAATATTTGCATTTAGCAACATGGACACCACCTAATTGGGCCAAGGCGAGGAAGGTCACTCGGGTGAGAACAAATGGGTCGCACATGACCCACCTGATAAAAATGAGGATGTATTAGGTACAATACAAGAAGAGGAAAATTATTAAACTTTCACATATATATATATATATATGTGTGTTTATTCCTTTCTAAATATATATATATGTGTGTTTATTCCTTTCTAAATTCCATTCAATGACAAAATGTGAAATTTAAATAAATATATATATGTGTATATATATTTATACACACCTATAGTTCGTTGTCTCTATCACAAAATTTAATATTTTGCTTCGTACGTGAAACTATGAAACTATCTGCTAAAAATCGTTCAGAGTGGTTAGCTGGATAGAAAGCACGTAAATTTTAGACATCATTTGTGAGAGTAGTATTATTAAATGTCATCTAGTTTCTAGAACAAAAAAGTTATTTTGCCTCTATCTTCACTTCCAATTTATATTCAAGTGTCTTCTAAATGGTAAAATTATTCTTTTTGTCCCTCATTTTTAATTTTATATTTAAATGCTTCTTAAGTGGCAAAATTATTTTTCTTTTGCCTTCTCAAATCTAATCCCGTTAAAATACTGTTAATGGACAATAATTACATAGTCATTTTATTTTTTAAGGAGCTAAATAAATTTCTTTTATTTTTCCTTTATATTAAACATTTTCAAACAACTATTTTTTTACGATTAAATAAATGAAATGAGTAAAAAAGAGGTAAAAAAATATGTCTTACATGATTATATAGGTATATATAAAACAAAAAATAGGTATAACATAGCATCTTTTGTATTATTTTTGTGTCAAAATATTTTCATAAGTCATGTTAAAAAAATTCCATAATTTCATATAAAAAAACCTCTTTAGAAGGTGAAATTATTATTTGGTCCTACCCGCTAATAGTCTTTTAATAGTATCCATATAAGGGGACAAAATAAAAATTCTTTTTCATATTTTCGGGTACTCAAATATAAAATTCAAAATGAAGGGACAAATTCATACTAAAGGTTAAAAACAAGGGACAAAATGACTAATTATTCTTTTTTTTATGATTAGATACAATAAATAAATTAAAAGGACGTAAAATAACTTTATTTAATATGGTTTAATAAAACTAAAAAGAGCGAAAAGTGTTTTTTTTCCTTAGACGTAGATTCATATACAAAATAAAACTACACTAATACTACAACAAAAAAACTATATATAATATATTAATATTAAGTTTGAGTAAAAACTATTATATTACGTAGTTTTTTTTATTTTTGTTTATATATATATATATATATATATATATATATATATATATGTGTGCACGCGCGCGCATGGGTAATTCTATTGTTGATCTTTTTTTTGTTCTCTTCTCATCCCATTCTAAATGGACCTCTCTTTAAAATTTAAACTTAAAACATTTTCTTTGCACACCTCCTTTAAAAGTTTCTAATTCCAAAATTAGTCATCAATACAAAAAATTCAAACCAAAATTTCTTTTCTCACAAAATCCCTCGTACTTTCTTCCTATTCTTTGTCAATTTTTTGCTTTCGTCATCCCAATAGTCAAAATATTTAGATACTTGTTTTTAGAGTTCTTAAGAATTAGAAAAAAGGTTAGAGTTATTGAATTATATTTAGAGTACTTAAGGGCAACTCCAACCAAACTGTAAAATACAGTTCTGCACCAAAGTTCTTAAGAATTAGAAAAGAGGTTAGAGTTATTGAATTATATTTAGAGTACTTAAGGGCAACTCCAACCAAACTGTAAAATACAGTTCTGCACCAAAATAGAGCTAAAAAAGGGTTCTAATCAAATTTCAAAAGTAAACTCTATTTTAAAGTTTGATATAGTGGAATGCCAAATATAGTGTAACACTGTAGGTTTAAAGTTTGATTTAGAGATTTTATTAATCTCAATTCTACCCTTTACATATAATAGGTAATGAAATCCATTTTTTTAATTATTTGTCTAATGATTTTATTTAAATTCTTTTACTTCAATTAATAATTAAATTGGCTTTTTTTAATACAACAATTAATAAACTAAAGTAAAATTAATTTATTAATAATTAAAATATTAAAGTAATATTAATTTATTAATAATTATAATATTAAGTTCAAAAGTTATCACTAGAAAACAACAGTAATTAAAACAGTAATTTTAAGGGCAAATTATAACACTACTTAAAGAACATTAAACTACAATACTTAAAGACAAATTATAACATAAAGCAAATTACAGCATAAAACACTAATACATAAAGGCAAAATACAACATAAAGTAAGATAATAATTAGTATTCCAGAAGATCGTCTCCGGATCTTTCAAGATTATTGTAATATTGGTCAAATGATGTAGAGCTATTTATAGATCCTTCACCACATTGTTGACTTCTTTTTTCAAAAATTCTTACTTATTCACTTTGAAAATATTCACGTAAGTTTGGATCGGTTATGGAACTCAAATCTTTCATAAAAATTTTATTATTTTCTCAATATTCTATAAGCGTCAATTTCTTTGACTCATTTTGAGCTCTTACCATTTGGAGTTCATAAATTTGTTATCTATTAGCATTCCTTTGTTTGAAAATTTTAGCAAATTGTCGATTGTCTTCCCTTATACCTTCAATAAGTTCAAAATCTTCATCGTCATTTTTCCTATTTGAATTTGCTTTCTTCGTCCCAATAGGTCGTTGAGTTGAAGTATCACCAATATCACTTTCATTTAGATTAAGAGAAAATGAAGACAAACCAAGAGTTACTGAGATGGGTGACTCTGATTGTGATGGTGCAAAGTTTGCACTTTTCCTTTGATGGATTAGTGCTCTAGTGTTAACATCATCGACAAATTTTTCAACATCTTTAAGTGTGGGCTAGACATGATCAAATTTGAATCTTTTATTATAATTTGGATCTTCAACTAATAATGTTTTCGTTTGATAAAAGTACAAAATGTTATAAATGAACATGTTAAACTTGATTTATATATAATATTTATAATTTAATAATAAATAATAATATTCACAATATCTTGTTTAGAAGCAATACTCGAATTGAGATTTTCAATTTGACGAACACATCCCCTCAATTTGCCTACTACAGTTAGAATAACTTATATTCGAGACTGTAAAGATCTTTATGGTCAGGTTTGAGTGATATTAGTTGGTTTTGAGTTGTTTTATTCGGACTTAACTCGAGACCAAAATCTTTTCTTGGTTTGAATTATACCTACAATCGAATTTTGGAAAATATCAAGATATACACAACAAAGGTGTACATCTTCATCAATTGAGTATGAAGTAGTTCGTTGTCTTGAACTCATCTTGAGATTTAAAATAGTTGAAGATAGAGAGACTTTTTCTTATAGGTTTTGAATAGGTATGGATGAACATATATGACTTTTTTGGGAGATTTGAAAATATGTGTTTGATTTAGATTGTGGCATCATATTTATCGTAACAATAATCTTATCTAAAAGCAAATAAGAAAAGTAAAGATAGGATTTTGATAAAATCGTATGGTTGAGATTTAAAGTATAGCTCATCCAATGGTTAGGATTCATTAGTCTAGATTTTTTTATTTGAAAGTATATGAAAAAGTGAAGATAGGATCTTGATAAAATCATATGATTGAGACTTAAAGTATATCTCATCTAATGATTAGGATTCATTAGTCTAGATTTTCTTATCTGAAAGTATAGGAAAAAATGAAGATAGGATTCTGATAAAATCGTAGGGTTGAGATTTAAAGTGTATCTCATCAAATGGTTAGGATTGAATAGTTTAGATTTTTTTATCTGATATGATAGGAAAAGTTAAGAATACGATTCTGATAAAATCGTAAGGTTAAGATTTATAGTGTATCTCATCTAATAGTTAGGATATATTGGTCTAGATTTTTTTATCTGGAAGTATAGGAAAAAGTGAAGATCTGATTTTGATAAAATCGTAAGGTTGAGAGCTAAAGTATATCTTATCTAATGATTAGGATTCATCAGTTTAGATTTCACCTTATCTGAAATAATATCCTCAATAATTATAAAAGGAACCACTAAATATATGAATACTTATTCATCTCATCTATTTTTAAAAATGAATTTTAATATTGAAGATCCTTCCCATTCATATCTTCGACTTCATCTTCATTTTCCGAGTGTGAAAGTGATGATGAATTAAAACATATAAAAGATCTTACAAGGATCGATGCAAAACAAGAAGTGCTTTCACGTATGATCACCAATAATGACCTGCTCATTACTCACTATCTTAACCAATAAAGTGACCAAAAACAGAAGCTCAATTCCTAGTCATATAGTGATCAATCGTGAGTGAGAAAAGGCTGACAGAAATTTGTTCAATGACTATTTTGCCGATAACCTATAATATAATGATGTGATGTTTCGTCGACGATTTCGAATGTCTAGAACTTTATTCATTTGAATAGCTAATGCTGTGAAAGGTCATAATAATTACTTCATGTAGCAATGAGATGAGATTAGTAGACTCAAATTATCTCAATTTCAGAAGATAATTGTTGTGTTCTGGATGTTGGCATACAGTGTTCCAGTCGATGCTACTAATAAGTACATTAAAATAAGAGAGTCCACAACAATTAAAAGTTTTAAGAGTTTTTCATGCTATTGTGAAGGTATTTGCCGAGCGATATCACTGAATGCTAATGACATTGCCAGAACATAGCTTCCCAGAAATGTTGGGTAGTTTAGATCGTATGCATTGGAAGTAAAAAAAATTATCCAACAGCTTGGGTAGGTCAATACGCAGGTCGTAGTGGGGACCCAAATATTATTCTCAAGATTATAACTGATTATGATATTTGGATATGATATGCATATTTTGGTTTGCCATGCTCCATGATGATATTAATGTGTTGGAGGCTTCTTGTCTTTTTGCCAACCTCGCTAAAGGTATTGCTCCTCCCACTTGTAATGTCATTCAAGAAAAAGAATATAATATGAGTTACTATTTAGCTAATGGTAGATATCCCAAATGGTCTACTCTTATACAAACTACTTACGATCCATGTGGACCAAAAAATAAATTATGAAACAAAAAGCATACAGGAAAGACGTTGAATGTGCATTTGGTGTCCTACAAGCACGATTTGCAATTGTGCTAGGTCCAACATGTTTTTGGAAAAAAAAAATATGTATTACATGATATAATGAGTACATGAATTATTATGCACAATATGATAATTGAGTATAAGCAGGATATTGATGCACCAATACAAGATTGGAAGGAAATACCAACTCCAACTGTCGAAATAATGGAAGATAAAAATACTCAGTTTCGAGAATTTCTTGGTAGATATAGACAAATTAAGAAGAAAGAAGCTCACTTTGCACTTCGAAATGCATTAATCGAGCATTTATGGGAAGAATATTGTAATTCAGGTAACTAAATGACAATTGGTCTAGATTTTATGAAATTATATGAACGTTTTTTGTGATAATGTTGTTTTTTTTTTTGTGTAAGTGTGATATTAAATGTAAATTTTTTATTTTATTTGTGATATTAAATACATTTTTTTTAAAGTTTTAATATTAAATATAATTTTTTTAAAATTAAATTTCTATAACAAATGCAATTAATTTTAATTTATGTATGTTAAGTTAATTATCGTAGTTTTAGTTTACTTACATATGTAATTAAATAATAAATAGAATATATTAGTTGTTTACAAATTAAAAAAAGGAGAAAAGAAAGAAAATATTCTTTTTTGTACCATTTAAAGTTTTAAGTTAGAGTTAATCTTTGAAGATAGTGTGAAAACAACTATAAATTAGTGTAAAAGTTACACTATTTTGAAATTTTGGATTGAAGATGGCCTAAAAGCTAGAGATACTAAGGTCTTGAATTATTTTTTTAGGGTCCTTGAAAATTAGAGAGAGGGAAAGTTAGAATTGTTCAATCATTTTTAAAGTTCTTGAGAATTAGAAAAGGAAAATTTTAATTAAATCATCATTTAGAGTTTTTGAGAGAAAAATAGTTAAAATTTCGAATTTATAGTATGTTCATCTATCACTATATAAACTTCATTTTCATTATTCAAGATTATTTTCAATGATTTATTTTATTATTTATATTTAAGAGAGTGTGTGAAGAAAAAATAATCTAATTAAGAAAGAATATTGTAAAATTATTTCATATTGTTTGTGCCTATTTGTGTCATTTTATATGAAATTATTTTTGTCATTTAGAAATTAGTAATTAAGGGGTGGGAAGAGAAAAAAAGAAGAGTATCAATAGACTTACTCTATATATGTTTATATATAAATATATTATATAAATAAATGGGGATCAATCCAATAGGTATATTTTTTTTATCTATCTATAAATATTATTTAATCTAATTAAAATTCATCTTAGACGTCTGTTCAATGTAAAACATTATAGAAATAAATAGTATTAAATAGTGTGTATTTATTATTATTATTATTTTGACTATACAATTTATTATAACTGTTATATACTTGATCTAATTGCTAAAATAAAATTGAAAAAAATATATATTTTTTGAAAAATAATTATTTGAAAATGCCCAACAAAAAGGGAAAAATTTTTTGCAAGGGCACTTATTTAGCTCTTTAAAAAGTTAAATGATTATTTGTTTATTGTCTACTAACATTGTTAGAAATGAGAGGGAAAAGAAGAACAATTCTATCATTTAGGGGTAACTGAATACAAAGTCAAAATAAAAAAATAAAATTATACTTATGACAAATATCATCGGACAAAATAACTAATTGTTTTAGGCTCCATTTGTTTTATATATTCTATTCTATTCAAATAGAAAACTAATTGGAACGAGTGTTTATTTCAATAATTCCAGTTTTTTCATTCAAATGATCTTTTGGAATTGATATTTATTTCAACATTTTAGTTTTTCTATTCAAATGATTCATCAGTCATATCAATTATTGGAATGAGTTTTTTGTGTCCTGAAATGAGAATAAAGCCTAAAAAGTATTTTTGAATAGTTCATTTTGATATCTCTCATTCTAATTATAATTCATGTTATTTTATTTTACTTCTAATCTCTCTCATTTTAGTTATAATACAATCTATAATTTTCATTTAAATATACTCATTCAAATGAGTGAATAATCTCATAAAAAATAGCAATAAGTCAATGTTAGTTAGGTTAGGCTTTCATAAATGAAATGTACTCAAATTGTCTTTGTAGGCTTTACATACGTGGAATGAAACTCTCCTAGGATTCCAAATTCGAATATCTTAGATTGCTAAGATATATTTAGAATCTCAAGCCTTTTATTATGGTGCCAAAAGTATCTTCCCTTTCTCTGCATCCATCACCACATGCGGCACAGCTAATTTCAGAGCGAAAATAAGTGAATTGCGCCCCTGCATCCGGATGCTTCTTTTCTCTTTTCTCGGCTCCATGTTTATATGTGTATAATATATGTACATACAGGCACTAATTCTTTAATGCATAAATAATATTTTAGGCGATTAAAATTTATTATACACATTTTTATATTAAAAAATAAGAAAAAAAATAATATAAATAATATATATTTTTTCATACATATCATTATAACTCGAATCACTATTAAATGATGATCTAACGATTAAAAAAAATACTATACATAAATAAAAAATATACCTATTGAATTGACAATTTATATATATGCACGAGCACTAATAATTTTTTTAGTTATTTATAAATAAATTTTACTCAATTAAAATTGATTATACACATATTTTATAATAAAAATAAAAAAAAATAAATTTTTATATTAATTTATTATTTTTCAACTATCTAAATTATAAAAATGAATCATTAGATAATGATTTAATAATTAAAAAGGAAATACTTATAAATGTGAAAAAATAGCTATTGAGAACTTATATATATATATATAATTATACATCTTTGAAAATCAACATTTTAAGGCCACATGGTCCCAAACCATACTTGTCTCGATACTAAGTGCTCATTGTCTCTCTCTCTCTTTTTTTTTTTCAAAAGAATAAAAGATCAAAATCCCTTTTTGGCTATAGCTTCATTGTAAGTTTATAGCTGATCAAACACCAATAATTAATAGGAAAATGAAAAATAAAAAAAGCAACAACAAAGAATGGTGGTTGAAATGTGGTTTGCATTAATATTCCCAGTAAAATCCCACCTTTGATTACGAAATTCCCATTTTCCTCGTAAAAGTGTGGATTCGTACAATTTAATACTAATCAAAAATAACTTTTTCATCTCGATAATCCAATCACTATTGGTCTTCTATTGCCACATTATCAAAGCCTAATTTCTCCTCCTCTTTTTTTTTTTTTTTAAACGTATTTTTTCTATTAAGGGGCATTGGTATTCTTCTTCAACCAAGAAAATATATTCTCTTTTTCAGTTTTGACACAACTAAAAATGTCAAAACCAAACTGATTATATATTATGAATTGTGATCACCTACTTGTCCAAACGTTTTGTATCTAATTGTGTCCAACCACTCATATCTTAACACATCATTGGAGAATGAAAATTCTTAAAATAACATATGATTAAGTTTTTTTTTTCAACTACTGGTCTTTTCTCTCTATTTCTTAAACTTCATTTTAAACTGTGTGATAGGATATAAGTTGTTGGGCACAAATAGATTTTAAATTTGCGATTAACTATCAGCATTTTCCTTTTTTTATTTTGGGCAGAAAGAGCCTTTCTTGTTCCATTTTTAAGGCCCTAAGCTAAAATTTTTTTGACTCAAAATTTTCTTGGCTGCCTAACATATATGCTTGCTAATTTGTAATGGGGAATTTAATATGTTCTTTATTGTTCTTTTTTATAATTAGTGTTAATTTTTTTTGAACTGTTGTAGTATTTTATTGGATTCTTTTACCCAAAATTTTAATGTTATCACAAAATTTATGTGTTGGGGTGAGGTGACCCATTATAATTTAGATTTCAGATCAAGGCATTGTGTATAAAAGGCTCGTGACACACAGCAGTGGTGATGGAACCGGAACTACTCCGTACTTTGTATGCTACCAAAGAAACAGAAACAGTGTTGTTGCCTGTGCTTTTTAGTCTTTTTCTGGCTGGCATTGCCAATGTCTTTCACATCTACTACTTTTAAAAAAAAAAAAAAAAGGCACCAATTTACAAAATTGATGTTNAAAAAAGAACCCCTAATTAAAAAAAAAAGGAAATCGTTGACACATTATATTTTCTTGTACTAATTTTTGGACTTTCTTTTTTGTCTGTGGATCAATATTTTCATGATTCTTATATCCTCGTTCCTTTTTCTCGTTTGGCCCCAGAAAAGTGCATTTTCAATCATATAGATTGGATAAAGAAAATAAGGGAAAAAAGCTAACTATTGATAATTTGCGTCTCATTAGTGTTAAAATTACAGTAACACTCTTTGTGCTATTAATATTTACGTTGGTATTCCATGAAGTTTAATAGTCAAATTTGACTCAAATTTTATTTTTTTAACATTATTATCTGTTAAAACAACAATTAATTACTTAAATTGAAACCTAAAATAGCTAAATAAGGAAAACTTCATTGAGTTTTTATACTTCGTTTTTCAGCTAAAAAGTGTTATTATAATTATTTCAATAATATTACACATAAATTCTAGTCAAAATATGACTCAAATTTTATTTTTAACCAAAATTTTCATTTCTCTGTCTATAAGAACAACATTTAATTACTTGAATTAAAGATACGAAATAGCAACGTTAATAAAATGTTATCGATTTTACCACTCTTTTTCCCGCCCAGGCTAAAGGGTGTAAGTACAATTATATTTTTTCGTAAGATTGTCGCCATAATTACAATATGAAGTGGGAAATGTAATTTTCACAAAGAGCAATGTAACTTTAAACACGTTAACCAGATGGTTTGGTTTTTTTCCCTGGTCTTTTTTCTCTTTGAATCATTAATTACACACTGTGTAAGGTCAGAAAGGCTGACAAGAAAATGAAGTTGAAGCTATGAAGTGTTCAACACGAACGGACCTTTTCAAAGCTCACATCATAATTCATAAAGGCACCTGCACTAACGTCTCTCTTTGAAATGCCAGCTGTATATAGTGTATATAATTCAAGGGATCCTGTTTATTTTTCCTTCAAATAATTAAATTCCTTCAAGAACAATCTTTTTAAAAAAAAAAAAACTCAAAAACAAAAAGGTTCCTCAACATTTAATTTATTTTATTTGAGCAAGAAAAGATCCACAATGACCCACATACGATTACGATTTGTAGACCCTTACTCTATTTATATGTGTTCATGTGTTATAAATCTTCCATTGAAAATTTGAAATTGAATTCCTTGTGGTTATTTAGCAATTTTTATTTATAAATTTTTAACAGGGTTTAAGAAAAAAAACCGGAATAACCCTTCCAACAAAGAGTATAAATTGTATAATCATAACTAAAATTAAAAAAACAAATAAAAAGAGGGAGAAATTAAGTTTGATGAACATGGAGAATTGGAAATAATATACTGAAAAATTTTGAGATTTAGGAGGTGTATTTAAATGTACCAAACTAAACTATGTTTTTTTTTTTGGGGGGGAGCAAGATGCATGCCCCTACTTCTGATATTTTAAAACAGTGAATTCTAATACAAGCCTTTTTCTATCTTAATATTGAAATTGGCCATNAAAAAAAAAAAAAAGGAGCTACAAGATGAATTTGAAGAAATTAAACATGAAATTCAAATAAAGAATAATTTATATGTGTTTCCAAATACTTAAAATATATTAATAATAACTTTAAAACAAATAAAGAAACAAAAAGATATCCCACTTTGCAATTTGGCTGAATACCGTGAGATTTGTTTTAGTTTTTTCTTTTTCCAATTCCTCACAGCTTAAAGGAGAAAAGTCATCTATTCTGATTGAAGAGGATTTGCGGCAACTTTATCGGATTGTTGAAGAGAAAGATGGAGGACCTATTTGGATTCAGATAATGGATCGTTCTGCCCCAAATATAAATGTTTTATATTTCTTGCTCAATTTATTTTTGTTTATTTTTTTCTCATTTGTGTTCCTTTTATTTTTATGGTTGGTAAAAGGATAAACCATTTCATGATATTTTAAAACTATTTAATCAGGGGGAAATTTGTCATTACATAGCTAAAAATTGGGGAAAAAATTGGCTAGAGGGTTCACATTTTTTATAATTCCAAATGTAAAGGTATTTTTTTTTTTTCAGAATCAAATATGCGGAGTCGATTTTACACAAAAAAATATATCGTTAAGAGTTTTTTTTTTTTCAATTAACTAAATAAAAAACCAAAAAGGAGGGCTTTCGCAGTGACAATGAGGCAATAAACCCGGTTAGAAGGGAAAAGAATCTCACTGAAAAGTGCAAAAACAGTACAATGCTCGTGCATTCATTTTTTGTCTCGAGTCGGCTTCACAAGGCTATTTTTGTAATTTCATCTGAGCAATAAATAAACCATAAATAAGATGAGAAAACAAGCTAACATTTTTATTTATTTTTATTTTTTTTAAGCGGAGTTTAATTAATGAACACAACTCGCACACACATCCGTCGCCAGAAAACAAAAGCTAACATATGCCTCTGTTCAGAGACGAAACTTCGGTAACTTCAAAACCACACAACAAGCTTTGATTTTGATCACTTGTCTTCTTTCTTTCTTAATTTTTTCGCACTGTACATCTCTTATATAGCTCAACAATCCAAACCCATAAATTTTTTTCTTTTGTTTTTTTAAAAGTAAAGTTCTTTTGCCCAGAAGATAATGCAAGAATCTGTAGCAGAACCAGAAACAGAGGATGATGAAGCAAAGCTCCAGGTCCTCTTCAATGGCACTCACTAAGCTCACACTTTTCTTCCTTTTCTCTATTACAGTCTCCACATTATCACAAGGTAATAATGCCCACAAACCCCACCATTGAAAAATCGCCATAACCAGGTTCGAAAGCTAGATTCTTTACTTTTCTCACTCTTGTTCTCTCCGCTTTTTTTTTTTTTTGGATGGTTTTTGCAGCAAAATCTCCCTCACTGGTATCGGAGATTAAGAGCCAAAACCAGGGCCAAGACAGTGAACCCTACGTGGGTGTGAACATTGGCACCGACGTTTCGAATCTCCTATCCCCGTCGGACCTCGTTTCGTTTCTTCAAGTTCAGAAAATAACCCACGTCCGTCTCTACGATGCCGACCCCGATATTCTTAAAGCTCTGTCCAAAACCAAGATTCGGGTCATGATAAGCGTACCCAATAACCAGATTCTAGCTATTGGGTCCTCCAACACCACGGCCGCCGCGTGGATCGACCGAAACGTCGTCGCTAACTACCCCGAAACGCTCATAACGGGCATTGCGGTTGGGGACGAGGTGTTAACGACGATACCCAGTTCGGCTCCGTTGCTTCTCCCGGCTATTGAGTCCCTTTACAGTGGTTTGGTCGCCGCGAACCTCCATACCCAGATCAAGATTTCGACCCCTCACGCCGCTTCGGTCATTCTCGACCCGTTTCCACCTTCTCAGGCTTTCTTCAACCAGAGCCTGGCCCAGTTCGTGGTTCCTTTGCTACAGTTCTTGTCCAAAACGGGTTCGCCTCTGATGATGAATCTGTATCCTTACTACGTTTTTATGCAGAACAAAGGGGTGGTTCCTCTAGATAACGCGCTGTTTAAGCCATTGACGCCATCGAAAGAGATGGTTGATCCTAATACTCTGCTTCACTACACCAATGTGTTCGACGCCATGATTGACGCGGCTTATTTTTCGATGAAGAATCTTAATGTTACCGATGTTGTCGTTCTTGTCTCGGAGACTGGCTGGCCTTCGAAAGGCGATTCGAAAGAGCCTTATGCCACCATAGATAATGCGAATACGTATAATTCGAATCTGATTAAGCATGTTCTTGATCGGAGTGGAACCCCTTTACACCCCGAAGCCACGTCGAGTGCTTACATATATGAGTTGTTCAATGAGGATTTGAGGTCGCCGCCGGTGTCCGAGGCGCATTGGGGTCTATTCTATGCGAATTCGACTCCGGTTTATTTGCTTCATGTTTCTGGAAGCGGGACTTTTTTGGCTAATGATACCACGAACCAGACTTACTGCATTGCCATGGATGGGGTTGATTCAAAGACATTGCAGGCGGCGTTGGATTGGGCTTGTGGACCAGGGAGAGCCAATTGTACAGAGATTCAGCCTGGGGAGGATTGTTACTATCCAAATAATGTGAAAAATCATGCCTCTTATGCGTTTGATAGCTATTACCAGAAGTCAGGGAAGGCTGCTGGGTCTTGTGACTTCAAGGGTGTGGCCACAATCACCACCACTGACCCAAGTAAGTTTCTGTTTTTAGATTTTAGGTTCTCAAATTTGATTTATGTCTTTATTTTGTCATTTAATACTTGAAGTGGATGAACTTAGGTGCCTAGATTTTTCTCTGAAATTTGTTGTTTAGCTGTTAAGTTGGCAACTTGGGTACTACTAATGAGACACCAAATTTGGCTGAAAGACAGTACAAGGGGTTTATTTCCCAAACTGTTTGTTCTCTTCCCTGCTAAGTGCTGTGCCTTGTCATTAGTGGCTAATAAATGTGCATTACACAGCCAAGATCAGTGACAGTCAAGGGCTTAATTTCGTTTGTCCAGTCTAATATTGCTCAATCAGGTTCACTTTTTAGCCCCAAGAGTAAAAAGTGAGAGCAACGCAGTTGAAAACGCTATTGAGTTGTTCGGTTTTTATTGGTACTTAACAGTGTCAGTTAGTGTTTTTAGCTCAGCTGTACTGCCCGACATTTTCCATATAGTAACTAAAGAGTGGTGTGTGATGCCCACCGGCACCTGCGAGGCATATTCCATAATCTACAATGGAGAGGATGAAAAAGCTGGAGTGAGCCTTTGCTATTACTTTCCTACTCGAAATGACATTCTGATGATGATTTTCCTGTACAACACTGTTTCTTTCATTAGTACAGAGGTAGAAGCACACTTGGGAAAGATTCTGGACTTGAGGATAAGATTGTGTTCAAAATGATGTCGGTTGTTGCTATGCTCATGCAGAAAGCAGACAAACACTGATAACCATTACATAGTTGTTATGTGTAACCTTGCACCTACTGAAAATAGAAAAAAAAAAAAATGAGGGGAGAAGAGAGAGGTGGGGGGTGGGTCGAAATGGGCTCCGCATGCTTGCATTGTTTGTACATTTCCTTCTGTTTGCATACTCCTTATATGGATTCCTTTTTTTATTTTTTTTGGGGTCATGTCCTCATATGGATTCTTATTTCTCTTTCTTTTGGGACTGTACTTTCAGGTCACGGGAGCTGTCTATTTCCTGGAAGGTGAGAGAAATGGTTGCTCAGACTCTGAAATTTGCATATTTGTTTCTTTGTACAGCAGAAAGAAGGCAGTTGTCAATAATTGTTTTTATTTTTTTAATATTTGTGTCATTTTCACAAATCACAAGTTTATTCGAAATGTTCGTAGTCAAAGTTTTTATGTGATTTTGGTTGCAGTAAGAAGGTGAGCAGTAATAAGACAAGGCAGGCAGTGAACTCAACACATGAACGTAGTGCAGCCGACAGATTAAGAGTCATTGCCTTGAGAAGCAATCCAATAAGTGGATTCAGCAAAGAATTAGTTGTATTTTTTGTTGTAGCTTTATCCAGTTTGTTATTCTTTGATATAATAACTTCATGCTGAGGCAGAAAATAAAGCCATTTTTTTTCCACTTTCAAATGAATCATTGTAATGCTATTTCTTGATGAGCCGATGCTTTGTATGGAAGCTATATTCTCAGATATCAAGATTGCAGTGCAGTGCAGATCAGATTATTTTTGGTGGGCTTCTCTTCTGTAATTATCACATGGTTTATGTATGTTGATAAAGTTGTTAGCTCTTTGCCTACCGTAAAGAACTATCACTAATAATATGAGATATTGGAAATTAAGGAATTGATTTTACCACATTCTAGAGGAGTATGATTAAAATTGTCACCAAGCACTTTTCCTTTGGTTTGTATTGGACTATTGGCTTGAAAATGAAGTCATTTGGTATAGAGATGTAAAGTAGGCGGGTTGGGTTAGTCTAACTTATATTTGATAAGTCTACCTAAGCTTTGTATTGGGCTTAGGTTTGGCCCGTTTAAAATGCGATTGGGCCAAATTGGCACATTTATATTAAGGGTCTCAGTGTGGCTTCAGATTTCGTCCATATTTTATACAAGCGATTCGTCCATATTTTATGCAAGTTTAAGTGGACCGTATTTAAGTGAGTCGTGTCTATACAAGGCGAATATGAGTTAAAATATGATCTTAATTTCGTTATTGTTATATGCTTTAAAATATCAAATATGTGCTTAAGGGGGCTAAATTATGGACTTAAAACTTATTCATATTCTTTTAAAATTTGAATAAATTGAAAATAAATAAAAATAAATAAATAAATATTATTAAAAGTATATAAATAAAAATTTTTAATTACGAATTTTTAAAATTTTAATTAAAAAATTTATTTAAAATTATATATAAAATAACTAAATATACGCCGACAAAAATATGAGTCGGACCTATGAACTTATCTAAAATCTAACCCGACTTTTATTATATATAACAAATTGGCTTAATACCATATTTTTTCTTCAGAATTTAGGGCAATGCACATTGACATCTCTAATTTAGTGTTGCAAAGTTAAAACTATAAAAGTTAAATTTTGTTAAAAAGGGGGCCAGAAGAGCGTAAGAGTTGGTAATAGGTGGTGGAGCCGTGGAGTCGTGTAACAAGTTTGCTTCCAATACTAGAGAAAGAAAGTTGGTATAGCTTTTTTGAATAAAACAAATTCAGTGGAAGACAATTGGAGAGTGCCTGAGTTAAAATTTGAACTTACTTACTTCTAGGTGTGATTATTGCTAAGATTATATCTACAACTAAGAAAAATCATTATTTTTTGAGCAATGATGTGTCGCATTATCGGTGTCTAAAACAATATGATTTATTAATCTATCAATCAGTAATTATAATATACTAATAATAGACAGATAAATCGTGTGAGGCTAGACATAATATTACTCTTGTTCTTTTATTAGATATTTTATATGGAATGAGGAATTAGATTTGACTCTTCAATCGGACAAAATGACAACATTAAGATTATATTTGGTACGTTATATAAGAATTCTGTATTGTATTAATTAAACATAGTATTGTGTTTAGTTGTGCTGTATTGTATTATTAATACAATATCAAAATTTAATACAATACGAAGAGAATTATCTAATACAAAATCAATGGTTTGTATTATATAATTTTAACTTTAACGTAGTATTGTAAAATACTCACTCTTCTCACTCTTTCTATTCTTAATTTCTCTCCCATCACTTTTTTTCTCACATCACTTTATCCCATAAAATTTTTAATAGTGGTATTTTTCTAAATTTATATATATAAAAAGTGGTATTTCGTAAATCAATTTTTAGAAGTGGTAATTTTAGAAGTGGTATTTTCCTAAATATTTTTTGAAAATGGAATTTTTCTAAGTAATTTTTTAAAATAGTATTTTCCAAAATTAATTTTTTAATACAAATGCAAAACTAAATATAGTACTATAATAAAATGATATAATACAATCTAATACAATACATCATAATACAATACAATATGGCACATCAAACATAGCCTATGAGAATAGGATTTGATTTAGATGCGTTCCATGCATCCACATCCTAGTAATTGAAACCCCACCCAAATGACCTTCCTCCCATTTTACATGGGACGCATCACCACACTCTATCAGGTGATGTCCTTGCGGGACACGCCTGTACAAACATTTAAGTAGTTGAATGGAAATATTTAAATGGATATAATATATCGTATTATAATTAAAATGGGAGATATTTAAATCGTAATAAAATAAAATGAGTTAAAATTGAAATAAGAAATATTAGAAAATATTTAAATACAAAGGAAGACATACATTTTCAAATACGCCAAAATCAGACACCAGTTTTACTGTTTTAGGCATCAATATTGTTTCTAGTTGCATAATGTTACCAAATCAACTACTCGAGAGGTTCAAAAACATTAAAACGTTTATGGTCCTTTGGGCTTCTCTGTGTTTTGGGATGGACCTAACTAGTAGTATTGGGCCTAAAATTACTTTTCTACAAATATTTTGGAGAATAACTTTTTGTAAGTTGTGTCTAGTGCCGTAAAAATCAGTCCTGCTAAACAGGCTGGCCTGCTACCCGGCCCTAAGGAAGGGCTGGACTGGGCCATAGTTTTAAGCCCGAGGCCGGTCGGGCTAGTCCGTTTCTTTATAGCCCTTTTCATTTCATTTTTTTTTTTCCGATTATTGTTTTGCTAAATTATTGTTTTAGAGCCAGGCCATTGCCAAGTGGGCTGTGGACCAGGCTGGGCTTAGCCCTTAAATTCCAGCCCAGTCTGCTTCTCTTGTTCGACCCGTTCAGGCCAGCGGCTCATTTTTACAGCACTAGTAGTGTCATTACAAAAGATTTTATTTTCAAAATTAAAAGCTTGAGGATTACCAATTTTTTATTTTAAATTGGGAATCAAACTACACCCATCAATCATCTTTTTACACGATGGTTGCTCCATGCGATTGAAAAAAAAAAGTCATTTTGCTAATAATAATTTCTCACACGGTCATTTTGCCCAAATCATCTCAAAGAAGTCGTAAAAGGTTATCGTGAAATCTAATGACTACCAATCATTTTGAAATTGTGATGGGGCCATTATTCAAGTGTTTATTTTAAATATTATTGCAAAATAACCCATAAATTAATATATATATATATATATGTATATTCTAGTATAAAAATAAGTAGATGTATCAAATATTAAAAAAAAAACTCATCATTCAGCTATAAAAAAAGACATTATTAAAAAAATATATAAAAAAGAACACTCTAATTTCCTCTTTACTATCTATTTAAAAAAAAAACATTTAAAAAAAAATCTTAGAAAGTCATTTAGGCCCAGATACTTAGGTCCAATGCCAAAAAGGTAAATGCATCCAAGTGCTAAAAACTCATGGGCCTCCAACTGTATAAGAAATCCAATGGGTCATCAGAGGAGATTTTGAGCTCTCATTAACGAAACTGAGAACGTTTGAAATTACAAATGCAACACAGTTTTAACTCTCCCAGTCCCATTCACAGCCAGAACTGTAGGAGAAAGAAAACGGTAGTTTTACCGCTCACATGAAGAAAAGCAACATTACAAGGATAAAATAAAAAAAATATACAAAAGACCACCATGAAATCTATGCTACAATGAAGCCACAGCCCAAGTTCCCCTTTGTTTTTGTCAACTGTATATATGTTGACTCCACCTCCAATCTACATTTTTCCCTACAAAATTCCATCCTCTTGATAATAACATACGACTTATTGATGATTCATGATAATCCATGCCTTTGACATTACCGAAGGGCGTTTACGAAAGCCATCAACGAATCAACATCCCTCTTCTCTGAAGGATACTTTATTGGCTGAGATGAATGTTTAGGGAAGAAAAGTATTGTGGGGAAGCTTCCTAGCTGCAGTTCACTCTGTGCAAACTCCTTGTGCTCGCCGTCAGCTCTGAATTTTCCAACTTTGACACCACTACCAGCCAACTTGTCAGCCAATTCCAAGTAAGATCCTTCCATAGCCTGGCAGAAGCGGCACCATGGTGCATAGAGCACCACAAGCCATGGTTCCTTTCGGTTCTCCAACCTTGCCAAATTCTCTATCCCTGTCCGACTCAAAGCCACCAAATTCTGCGAGTCCAAAATGTCAGTTTCTGCAACGGTTCCATTTGCATTAGCTGCCCCATTTACATTACCATTATGTTGAGCATCTTCCTGTTTGATGTTTCCTTTGTGGAGGCCACACTCCTTAGCTTTGGAATCCTCCCACCACCACCTTCCTTCTCTCTCGTGTTGCCCTGGTAGAACCGGTCTTGTGCATGGTTCACAGCCAATTGAGATGTATCCCTGAGAATGCAATGTGTTCACTGGCACATCCATGGCACGAAGGAAGTTCCAAATGTCTCCCCCATTGACATTTGCCACAGGGTTCCACTTCACCAGGCTGCCAATTCCACCATCCAAGCCCTCAAAAACAGGGTCGACCTGGACGACAGGAACTTCAGACCGAGTCCCCGGAGATTGGTCTTTCCTTTGACCAGTGATCCAAGCCCGTAGCCCCTTAAGCGCCCTCCTCAACGGCCTCACCTTCCTCACACGGCAGCACTCCTGGTGCCCATCCTCGTAAAATGAAAAGAGCCCCTTGCTCCTCACTAATGCCTGAACTTCAACAGCATCTGGAAACATGTACTCAATGCGTATACCAAAATGCTTCTCAACCGTGTCAAAAAATCGATAGGTTTCCGGGTTCAATCTCCCAGTATCCAAGCTGAACACCCTAAAGGGTCTGCCAGTTAAACGTGCATACTCTATCAAAGCAACATCTTCAGCTCCACTGAAGAAGAAAAAATTATGAGTTAATTACATAGCACATGTAAATCCTTTAAGGTCAGCAACATGTTAACACAGATGCTAAGTCCTAATTCTATCATCCATGGCCAAAAATTCTTAGTCCATCAAAATTAGGGCTGACAATTTTCTACTACACAAAATAAATGAGTTTAGATGACTTATTTAATTTTCGTATCAATTTTGGGTCGACACATATAGCACGTGTAATAAACGGATAAATTTCAGATCAACCCGCTTAATCTAAAAATAACTCGTGTAACCCGTTTAATTAAATGGGTCATTTTTGTGTCGTATTAACATCAATACAACATATTTATTAATATTATAATATATTAAACGAGATTTTGATTAATTCTAAACATATTTATAAGAGTAAAATTAAATTAAATAGTACATAATGATGTTAAATTCAAATAATTACGTCAAACGAGTTATAATATGACACATGACACGTTTATAAAATGAGTTATACATGTTATGTGTTGTGTTACATGTATATTAATCGTGTCATATTCGAATTTAAATTTTTGACACGTTTATTAATCATATAATGTTTGAATTAAGTATTATAATACCATATTATAATCGTATCAACTCGATCAGCGTAATAACATGAATTATCAACTCTAATTAAAATCTTTTTAATGCAAATGATTTGATTCAAGCATTTCAATTAACTCATTTCTTTCTTTCTTTTTTCCATAAAAATATCATTTTTACATATAAGAAATTAACGGCAAGAAACAATATTAACTTTTGAAATAGCAAATAAAATTTCAAAATAACAATGACCCAAAACTCCACTTCTATTGAGGATTAATTACCTGAACGCAATTGCAATGTCGTTCCCAAATTTCTCAAGGGCTTTATCCATAATCTCAAGAGGGGAAGCATTTTCAAGGTCTTTAGCCAATTGCTCATAATCCTCAACTTCGACTCTCTCTTTCTCTTCCACCTCTGCAAATCCAAAATCCCGAGTCAGGCCTCCACCATTAAAACCCAAAACCAAAATTCACAGATACAAACAAACACGTATATTTACCGGGAGCAGAGATGGTCGCCGCAGAAGGAACAATTGAATCGTTCCGTTTTGGCTCGGCATTAATGGGCTTCACCAGGCTCTTTCTCTGAGAAAAATTCACAACTGAAGACTGACCACTAGACCGTTCAAATATCCTAAACGAGCCAATTTGTGGAGCTGCAAAGATCACCGCAATAAAACAAAATAATATTAAAATTCCATAATCCAGAGATTAAAAGGATGAAATTTCAAATTACCCACCACAAAAAGTACTTTCTTTGTCCAAACCTCCCCCCCTAAACCCAGTTGTTTTTATCAACATAAAACTCGAAACAGAAACCAAGCATTTAAAAAAACGGAAAACAAGTCCAATTCCCGTGTTTTCCTGCAAATTTTCTCAGCAACCAAACAGAATAAAAAACACGAAACCCAGATTAGAAGAGGAGAATTACCTTTGAGCTCAGAAGAGCCATTGGAAAGAGGAAAAGAACGACCAGAAATTGCAGTAGATAATGATGACGTAACAGCAAGAGCCATTGTTAGCCTTGATGAATTGAATTCCTCTCTCTCTAAAATTCTTTTTTACTCAAGATTTTTTTTTTTTTTTAATTTTAAAAAATTTTGGTTTATGTTGGGATTGATCGATTATGCAGGCCGTGAGATTAAGAAGCGGGGTTAAATAGAAGTCCTAATAAAAGGGCGGCTTTCTAGGTTCATTGAACCTGGACGTAATAGAGTCGCATAGAGAATCAAAGTGCGTTGCTTACGTGGCCCGGTTTCATTGGATGGACCTCTTATTTCTGTCATCGCTTTCGTCACGTGGCCCGCCCACGCACAGCCGTGATTTGCAAATTTGAGACGTGTTTATTTAGCTTAATTACAGTAGGTCCCTCTCTCCCTCGTGGTCAATTCTCAGATTCTTCGGGGCTCTTCGCAGACTTTCGTATTTTTTTTTTTAAAAAAAAAAAAAAGAAAAAAGAAAAAAAGAAACCATTTTCTGTTAATCAAGTCTCTAATAGCTTATAATTACAGAAGATCTAAAATTTATTTACATAATAATTAGTGAATCTCCAAATAACACTTTCAGTTATGAAACCAAAAGATCCGTACAGATACATTCAATTAATTAAAAAAATCACCTTTTTTCCTCCCAAAAAAAAAAAAATAAAAGAAACACTAATTTCAATCAACGTTACATAATTTGTTGAAACATCTTGATAATATTAATGTTTTTATTTTTTTTTTTGTTCTTTGGCTTGACCTCAAATGTTATTTAATTATATGTATACTAGGAGTACGTATACAATTATATATTTAAATATACGCTTAGACGCTAACGTTAAATCATCGAACATAATACGAAAATAATTCTCGTTCCAAACATAATGCTAATTGCATGCGTGTAGTCTTCTTCCCGTCACAGTCTCGAATTTATTTTATTTTATTTTATTTTATATCCTCTCCTTCATAACAACTATTTGGTCAGGTATTTTTTAATGAACTCTTGTGGCTCAGATTAAAAACAAAATCTCTGGGTTGGGTTCATACGACTGTGACATATATTTTATTTATATATGAACATATATATTATGGTCATAAAGAAAAGGCATGAATCATCCGGTTCATCGTAGCCTCACAGCCCAAGTACAGAACATATGGGTTGGGTTGGCTAATAATCTTCTTCCTAAAAAGGGGGGGGGGGGGAAGAGAAGAAATTAATCTTCTTTTTTTTTTAATAAAAAAAAATAACTTAAAACTTCAATAACTGTTGGGGTGGATTTTCTGTTACCACTCAAAAAACGAAACATGGACTGGGCAGGAGGTCCAAAACATATGTCGAAACGACATATCTAACCATTGGCTGAGCACAGCTCGGATGGTCTCTAACTTGGTCGAATGTTAGGAGACCAAGGGAAAGTCTCAAAATCCAAGGACACGGTTCAGGACCTCCCGAGTACTAATGTCCGGAGACCACCGGTAATCAATGGCCGAGCTCGCCAACCCACTACTCGGCAGAAGTTGAGTTTCCCACCACATAACATGCACAACCTTATTACCACAATACACAATACACAAATGGTCGAAAGCCGCGGAGAGGCTGACATCTGTCAATCGCCTATCTCTTATCCATGCGCAATGAGTATGAGTAGGTTCCTTTCAAGAGGCACGTGACTAACAATCTCCGTGGCGGACTAAGTAATCTTTTTGGGCATAATATAAAATTTTTTTTACAAAATTAAAACACAAAACAATATAAGGGCTCCTCTGATACTCTTTTTAAAACCAGTTTTATGTTTTGAAAACAAACCCCCAAAAAAAAAAAAACAGGCCCAATAAAATGTGTTTGGTGGCCCATTTTTTGCATTGACAATTTGAAAATTAAAAGAAAAAAATCCCGAAAATTGAAAACGTGAAATAATCATTTTCTGCTTTGTTCCCTTCTTTCTCTGGTTGCAGAAGACGCGAAGAGCAGGTCCTGAAGTCTCTCGTGCATCTCTTCCAGTCCTTTCATGAAATTTTGAAAATCGTGGGATCTCTCCTACGTTTGTCACGAAAATCACAAATTAGTTCAAAGCAATTTGATTTTTCTTTGCATTTCCTGGCCCTAGATCCCAATTTGATAAAAAAGTAAATCTCACAAATCTATGTGTTTGGGTGTTTTGTTGTGATTTTTCTATAAATTGATATATTTCTAGGCATGTTTCTTTGTTATTTGGTGAAAATTTTATGATTATATATTTTTTTGTTTCCATGATTTTTAGTAAATTTTTCTTTCTTGGTTTAGCCCTAGATCCCAATCTCATTGGCTTTATTATTGGTGTTCTCGTTGGCACATTACTGGTGTTTGGTGAAATATTCTGGACTCATGAAGATTTTAGTCCTAAGTTATGATTCTTTTAGGGATAAATTATATTATAGAGACTAGAGATGTTCATGGGTATTGGTTTATAGTTTATGTAGTGGCCCTTGCTCTTGAATAATTGGTGAAAATAGACAAAAAAAAAATATCCTAAATTTCATCCTTTAAGCTACAATAATATCCATACTCTCCTAATACTTATAAATTGATGTTCTAGATAGTTTGGAAATTCTTGCTAGCAAATAGAGTTTGTATGCGTATGTGAGACAAGCTATTATAACACATATAGCCATCTTTTGTGAACCGTGCTATAGAGAAAAAAAAAATAAAAAAAAGCATTAATATTCTCACTCTTTTGTTGAGTGTTCTTTTGTATCTGTGTGTATGTGTGGAGTTCATTTGTATTTCTATTTTGATTATGTATATTATTATATTCAGAATAAATGTGATATCTTTAGGATTTTGCATTGGTGTAAAGCTATAGTTCAAATTATACTTCAAATATGTGGCTGCCACTTATCTAAGTTGTCGAGTCTTGTTTTGTTTTAGCTGTCCATTTTTTGGATTCTTTGTTTATATAAAATATATTTGCACCTTATATATTGGATTCTTTGTTTATATAAAATATATTTGCACCTTATATATTGATAGTGAACTTTTGGACATAAGGTTTTATTGTTTGTGATGATATAAGAAGGCTGCAAATGCTGATGATAATAATGTTGAATATAAATTATGGCTTTCTGAGAATGAGAGTTCTTTTATTGGTCTGTTATATGAAGAGGCTAAAAAGGGTTACAAACTACAACTTTAGATAGAAAAACATGGCAAAAAGTAAAGGAGGATCTATTCAATAAGTTTGCAAAACGATATAAAATAGACAAATTGAAATCTAAATTTAATCGCTTGAGAATAGCGCATCATGAATTTTCATAACTTTTGCAAAACATTGCTATGGGATGAGACTCTCAGATAGAAACTGTAACAGTTAGTGAGGAAGTATGGGAATCATATTAAAAGTACGAGGATTCATCATTAAACAGTTTTCTTATTTGCACACATGCATCTTTCTTTTTTATTAAAAGAAAGACTCAATTAAAGATCTCCTTGCCTTATAGGTAAACTCGGGTGCTTAAAAGTTCCAAAAAAGGATTGCCTCATTATGATTTGCAATGAGTAATATTTAGTAACATTACAACCACTGGTTAGATGAATTATTCCTCCACTCATTGTCCTCCTAATGACGAAACTGAACGTCAACAAGAGAGAGAGTTTCTTGGTAAAGGTATCTATGTTGATGTTGAAGAGACTGAGGACGAGTCAACTGATAATCCACCTACTTTACGACGTCGGTCAATCAGCACTCCAACCGATGGTCCAACAAAAGAGGAAAAGAAAATAAAAGTTGAGTAAATTTTTGACTATGCCATGGAGGAATGGGCAAAATGTCTAAGTGCAAAGACTGAGGCATCACTTGCACGCACCGAAACAATGCGTAAGTTGATGAAATCTAAAAGCGAGACAACAATATCTTCTGTGCGTAACTCCTCATCAGTAGCAAAATGTCAAAAGATTCTGGACTCGATCCCAGATCTTGATGATCAAATTTACATTAAGGCAATTGACAAATTTATTGGGGTACCAAAATGGAGAGGCGGGTTTGTTAACATGGCCGATACTCGTCGCCTGGTATGATTGAATAATTTGAAAGTTTTATTGATAACTTTGTAACTTTGTTAGAGATTATAGTTTTATAAACTGGTGTACTTCTTGGAGACTATATTTCTATGAATTAGTGTGTTTCTTGGAAACTTTGAAATTTGTTTATTTATAGTGTTAAATTTATAAGTTTATTGACTGAAGTAGTTATTTGTGGTTGTTTGAATGAGCAGGTTTATGTGATGGATGATGAAAAAGTATGCAAACTACTTTTTGAGGATGATTCATCTACTCATAACGATGCGATATTTGGAGAAGCAGTCATGTCTAGATATATATACGAGATGCACACAACACAAGTACCTAAGGAACCAATACACACTTCGGCATTGTTTGGACAACAATATATGATCAAGTTATTAAATAGACGTCCTTCTAGGCTATACGACCATACTAGAATGGATAGGGGTACTTTTGAAGCTTTGTGTACCCAATTACGAACAATGAATATCTTAGATGATGACAGGGATATAAGCCTTCAAGAGTCCCTTTGTATGTTTGTGTGGACAACATCAGACAATGAACGTATTAGGACGGTAGCTAAAGACACTAACACTCTATACAAACTGTTTCAAACTATTTCCAAAAGGTTTTAAATGCAATGTGCCATCTAGCACCTGTGGTAATCAGGCCTCGAAACTATAATAGTATACCTCTACAAATATTAAATAATCCTAAGTGCTATCCATGGTTTACGGATTGTATAGGGGCCATCGATGGTACTCATATTAGTACAGTGACACCTAGAGCAAAATTGTTTGCATTTAGAGGAAGAAAGACAACAGTATCACAAAATATAATGTGTGCTTGCTCATCTGATATGTTGTTCACTTATGTGTACACTGGGTGGGAAAAGAGAGAAATGACTCTAGAGTACTTCTTAAAACTCTCAGAGGAAATAATGAATTTCTAATCCTTCTTAAAGGTATGTATAATTAAGCCTATTTTTAGTTACAACCAATATCATTTTGTATTTATTCATGACTTATATCAATTTTTTGAAAAATATTATGTTGTTGACTCGGGATATATGAATATGTCGGGCTTTCTAGCCCTATATCGAGGCCAAAGCTATCATTTGCGAGACTATAGAGGAAGAGGAAAACATTCTAGAGATGCAAAGGAGTTATTTAATTTCAGACATTCGTCATTACGTAATGTTATTTAGCATTGCTTTGGAGTGCTTAAAGCTAGATTTCCAATTTTGAAGTTGATGCCTTCTTATCCATTCAAGAAGCAATGTAAAATACCTATTGCATGTTATGTGATACTGAACTTTATTAGATTACATTCTATGAATGATAGGATATTTAATCAATATGATATCAATTTCGTGCCACTTGAAGATATTGAAAGAAATCAAAATCAAACAGACAGACTACAAGAAAATGAGACAGATGGAAATGATGAAACTGAAAGTTCGGCAACTCCAGAAATAAACTTTAGTCCAGCATACATTGTCCAAATAGAAAATGTCAGAGATAATATTGTTGGACATATGTGGTCTCTTTATCCATATCAAAACTAAAACTATATTTAATAAATTTGATTATGTTTTTATTATGAACTTATAAAATTGAAGTTTCCCTTAAAAAAATTTAAGTTCATGGATCCATTTTTTTTAATGTAGTTCATGTATCTAAAAAAAAAANAAAAAAAAATTGTAGTTAATGCATCTAAAAAAAATCATTTATAAAAATAACAGCTAAATATTATTGTAACGAAATTATTACTCTATTTTTAAATATAATACTAAACACAGTTTCAGATTTTTAAAACTCAAAACTAATAAGAAAATACACAACCAAACACATTTTCAAAAACAATTTTTTTCGTTCAATTTTCTGATTCTCAACTTAAATACACCTTATTCAAATCACAAACTAAGCTGCCCTAAATTAAATGGGGAATTGGGGATCTAAATATCAGAAAATAAAGATCTAGGACCCAAATACTAAAAAATAATAAAATTTAGGGACTTTTGTTGCTAATTACCCAAAATATAACTAACTAAATAAGTACAAAATTAAAGTAAGGAGGAGCATATTGATAAATTTTCAAAAAGTTAATTAAAAAATCACAGAAAAAACAAAATTCGAGAGGAGGGGTTAATTAAAAAATCACAAAAAAAAACAAAATTCGTGGGGAGCGGGCACTTTTCCACTATTGTCGTGATGTGCGTTTGTTATTGCTTATACCTAATTTATAGGATAAGCTGCCATAATTCTCCAAAACTCTATTTGTCTTCTTATTATTTCTCCTAGCTTCATTTACTAGATCTCTCGGTATTTCCCAAAAATAAATAGTTTCATCATTATTCATTTTAGTACTTCCTTTAATACTCTACTAACATCATTTGTAAAAGAGATTTACGAGTTACTATACACTACTATTACTACTATTACTAGTTAGTGAAAAATCAATTTACATCAAATTTAAACTTTAGTTTTTTTTTAAGAAGAACCACTTAAAAATACGTAATGCATATTGGTTCACGAATCAAAATTCACATTAACAATTATTATTACAATGAGATTCTAATTCAGTAACTATTAAATTATTTTACCGAATAATATGTTAAATATATATTCTTCATTCGTTCAAAGTTAGTGTAAAAACTCATTTATGACATTGGCATATATTCTATCCAATTGTTGTCAACACGCGTTTATATATGCCTTCTGCTGTTTTGCCTTTTTTTTTTTTTACTTTTGTCCTCGTATTATTTTTAATGGCAAAGTTTTATTCGGAAAAGTTAAGAAATAAATAATAAAAAAAAAGGTAATTGTGGTCCTCCACGCCAATTGCTTTTCAGCTCTTATTAATTGCGACATAAACTAATTTCGGTTGAAATGGATGGACTGATGGACAAAAGCCCTCTGGATTTGGATCAAATAAGTATGTACTTGACTCCACAATTTCATTTTTTTGGATTTACTTGCTATTTTCCACTACAATCTGAATTGACCTATTTGCATTCCAGCAAGTATCTACACCACAAACCCTGACCGACACAAAAGTTCATACATAAAGAAAAAAAAAATAGTTATGAAATATGTCCACTCACAACATAAATAAGCTAAATATATGAGAATTAATTTTGAGATAGATACAACTGGAAGGTATAATTTTCCACTGAAGGTGTATGAGACGTAAGATTGGATTAAATTATATTGACATGATTAATAATAATAAAATTGGAAAGATTGGATCGAATTGGACCATATCTAATACTATATCCATATCTAATACTATATTTGGTAAACTATCGAATTAAGCATCGAAAAAATAAATAGAACATTATTGGAATGGGAAATTTAAAAGAAAAAATAATTAAGTATAGTTTTTTTGAAAGTTTAAATCTAATTTTAAAAAAAAATATTAAACATAACCTATATTAAAATGTAATTTATTAAAAATTAATATTTGTAAGGAAAAAAAATCAGAAATTTAAATTTAAGAAAAAAATGATCTCTTTATTTACAATATGTAATATACGACACAATTGATCCCATTACTTTGAACAACACAATCGAAAATAAATTGCCAGAAAAAAATATCCAAAATAACTAATCGTATTTTACAAACTTAATAATTACCAACAAAAAAATCCACAATTGATCTAGATAATAACCAAAATTCTGAAATGTCAATACAGTGAACACATATAGCATGAAAATATAATCCTAGATTTAATCAGACCATATATTTACAGAAATGGAAACAAGATCTTAAGTGGTTCAGTTTTGATATTTAAGCTAAAAAAATCAGCACCTATCTAGCCTATAGATGAAAAATTTTATAAAGAAAAACAACAACGAATCTGAGAGAAATGGATTTGCATATGCACTTGACAAGGTCAAAGCGGATGATGGCTTTGTGAGCGAGTCCAGAGCTGAGGAGTCTACTGACCGTATAGGCAGTGTAGAAGGCTGGGGTTTACATCTCGATCTTCATCTTACTCGGCTCGGCCGGAGGAATGATAACAACTTTCTTGGGAGTGAAGTTAGATGAGACGGTAGTAGGGTAGGATTGTTTATCCTACACAAAGTAAATTATTTTTTGGTCAACAGATTATTAATCCGATCAAAAATTGTTCTCAAACATGGGATTGGGACTATTTATCCTAATTCTATTCCCAATTCCATGTACCAAACAGGGCCTAATTGTTTGGCAGCTCAATATATATTAAATTTAACTTTAAACTACAAATACGAAAGAGAAAAAAAAAAAAAAAAATTATTGATGCAGCATTGACTGGGTGAGGACACAACTCACGACATGGTATTTTTCAGTCGACTTGTAGGTTTGGACATTCTAAAATTTGAAATATATAGTATAAAATGAGGCCTAGTTGCCCTTTTTATTTTTGCTTAACAAATAACAATTATAGTCAGGGAAAAAGACATACAGTACGAACTTTTAAATAATATTGACAAAAAATGCGGTGCTTCAGTTTTTACTTATTCTTATGCGATGTTTTATTGAATAGTAATACAATCTTTTCCTTATGTCTTCTATCGCTTAGAACTGAGGAGCACCACCTTGTGTAGTCATTCTCGTTGCCGGTAGGGATTTAGTAAGCAAGAAATTTGTTAACGAGAAGCATGGGATTTAGTCACGTGGCAGGGAAGAGAGATTGAATCTTCCAGTGGAGATCGAGGCATGGGATTTCTCCATTGTTTCTTGGTCTTTGATTTTTTTTTTTTTTTTTTTTGGGTTCAAGTTTAATGATGAGATTTTTATAATCCTGAGTTTATTTTTCAGTATTTTTTAGTTTGATTAATTTTTGGTGTGAATTTCTATTCTACAGCTACCAAAGAAAGAAATTCTAGATTGGAGAGAATATGCTGGAGGATTTGGAATTTCTATTTCAATACTTGTAGACCAGACAACAATGGACGTTTGGGATTAGTGTGTCAATATTAGTTTTTCAGTAATGACATCTCTTCTACATTTAAGTGTAGAGATATGTGAAGCTTGAGATGGTAGAATCCATTTGAATCTTCCTTTAAGTTATGCAGCAAAGGAAGAAATCATACTTGTTTTTGAGAACCTCTTAGTTTGCCTCAAATCATATGTGTCTTTTGTTATTAAATATATATATATATATATATATATGGTTGTCAGTCCAATAGGTATTTTTTTTTTAATATATGGGTAGGTATTTTTTTTTTAGCTGTTCGATGATCCAATGACTATAATGAAGTGCATGAAAAGATGTGCATCATTAATGTTCTTTCTCTCTCTTATTTTTTATAATAAAAAAATGTGTATACTAAATTTTCATTGGTCAAATTGATACCTATATATAAGTAAAAAAAAAAATACCTATTAGATTAGTGCCCTATATATATATATATTGTATTTATTTTCCGTTGAAACTTGTTTTAGCAAATTTCACAACCATATAATGCACACATAATCCAATTAGTTCTTAACCTTTTCTTATTCAACTTGTTCGGTTTTGTTGTCAATTGATCTATAGGAACATGAGTGGTACGAAGCATTTCCTAGTAATTATTCTCATTATTACTTAATATTGAGTTTGGTTTCCCAAAACTTCCCACTCGGCACATTTTATTTTGGAGGTGGATGAGTATTAGATTAATGGAGTTGGAGGTGGATGAGAGAGATTAATGTTCTGGAGATAGATATCTTCCTGACGGAATGCTCACTAACTGTTTATTAAAAATCTTCAATGACAATCACAATATGATAACGAAGCCAAGATAGAACCTTCTGACCAAATGGATGTTTGAGCCTGAACCTTTAAAGGACTGAATTTAAAATTTTGAATTGGAACTAGTAAATAAATTGAGTAGAAACCGTAACAAGAAACCAATCAAGTAATAGATTACTAATTTGGTTAGTACCGAGAATTTGGTTTCTAAAAAATTAGATTGGTTATTGACTTTTTTTTTTTCCTTAGAAATAGATATATTGGTTACTTTTAAATCCGAGAAACAAACTTGTTTCTACTGATAACTGAAAACCAAGCTTATAATTGATTACTAATTTGATTAATAAAAGGAAACCAATTTAATTATTTATAAACCAAATTAGCTACTATCTTCTTTTTGAAGAAACAGTTATTCGTTATTGTTCATACTAAAAACTAAACTAGATTATAGTGATAACCAGAAACTAAGTTAGTAGCTAGTTACTAATTTAGTTAGTAACGAAAAATCAACTTTAGAAACTAATCTACCAATATGGTTTCTCAAAGAAACTAATCTGATTTCTAAGAAATTTTTTGTGATATTTTATGATTTACTTATATATAAAACATTCTATTTAAAAAAAAAAAACAAATTAGTTTCCAGGAAACCTTTGTAGTTTTCTGTGATTTACTTAGTTACATGATATTATGCTACATGGAAACCAGTTATCTTTGTAGTTTTTTATGATTTACTTAGCTATATAGCATTCTAGGACTGAGCATCAGTCGAGTTAGGTAGGTTAATAAATTTCGATTGGCATTTTTTACAACTTGAAACCTGCCCAATTTTAGAATTTTAAATTTGTAACCTGACTAATAAGTTGGTCTGGTTGGTCAGGTTAACTCGGCTTAGTATTTATAAGTATAATTTTAATGTTTTTTAAAATTATTTTCCCTATTTTTTGACTTTTATATAATATATATATTTAAAAATAAATTTAAAAAATAAAAATAAATCTTATTCAATCAGGTTGGATTACGTTGCACGGATTGTCAAAATTGTCAAATCTGACTAATGTAACTTTGGGTTGGTATTTATTAACTCGAATTCAATTCGAGTTACCTTTTAATTGGGTTGGTCAGGATCGAGTTAAAGAGTTTTTTACACACCCCTAGAGTATTTTGTTAAAAGGAAACTAAATCGGTTTTCTGAAAACCTATATAATTTTTTGTGATTTACTTACATACAGAGCATTCTACTAAAATGAAACCAAATTAGTTTCTTAGTAACATTTATGGTTTTTTATGATTTACTTACATATATGGCATTCTGCTAAAAGGAAAACAAATTGGATTTTAGGAAACTTTTAATTTACTTATGTACATAATATTCTGCTAAAAAGAAACTTAATTGGTTTTTTAGAAACTTTTTTGATTTCCTATGATTTACTTAAGTATATAGCACTTTACCAAAAGAAAACTAAATTAGTCTCCAAGAAATCTTTATAGTTTCCTATAATGACATTCTACTAAAAGAAAATCAAATTGGTTTCCAAGAAATTTTTGTAGTTTATTGTAATTTTCTTACATATATGATATTCCGATAAAAGGAAACCAAACTGATTTCCTGTAAAAAAAAAAGGACTTATTTACTAAAATATCACTGCATTTTCTAGTTCCCAAGGTATTTAGAAAATTACCCTGAAAGGTCGTATAGAATTTTTATTATTTTTGGAAAGTCATAAATTTAGTAATATTTTTTAAAAAATAGGTATAAATGTCCAAAACCCTTATGGCTATGAATTTAAGAATTATAGATTTAATATTTGACAGACTGAGATAAGCTATTTCAATTTTATTGTATTCCTTTTGTTCCACACTAATTAATCAAATAACACAATATTTCCGTATACAATAATTTATTTCTGTAACATTTTTATACCCTACATTTCAGTTGGTTGTTCGATTTAAATCATAATTTTTAATTATTATAAACATTAATCTTCACATTTTGAACTTTTTATATATTCGTACCATTTCTAAGTCAACCACTAATTTTGATCAATAAACTTAGAACAATACTCTTTAATATTGAAAAATACATATTTGTAAATTAAAACTAATAACCAAAATAAAAAAAAGGTTTATAAAAGGGAAAAACAATGTTTTCTATTTAAAGACAATTTTTTAAAACTTTTAATATTTTTAAAGTCAATTATTAATTAATTTTTTAAAAAAATTAAATTTATTTTTGAATATATATCAAATTTATAAAGAGTATTTTAGTAATTATTTTGGTCAAAATAGGTATTGACTCAAAAATAAATTTGACTTAATTTTAAAATATGGAAGTTAATATTGATAATAACTAAAGTCAATGGTATAACTCAGCCAAAATATAAAGTGCAAAAATATAACTAACCATTTTTCTAATAACTGAAAAAAAAATGCTTCTATTATTTTTAAATGATATGATATTGTTTAATTATTAGGGTATGCAAAAGAAGATAACATAAAGTGAGATAGCTCATTATAATTCACATTTAACTCACAAAGCACTTAACATATCCGAATAATTTTCAGAATCAAAAAGATAAAAATAAAGTTCAAACTGGCATTCTACAGTTTCTACTGTGCTAAAGACAAGTTTAACAAAAAGAAAAAGAAAATTGTAACTAAAATTTGTAGGTGCAAGAATCTTGGCCTTTGGCCTTTGGGATGTATAGAAAGATAGATTCGATGTGATTCATCTATATTAAGTGCGCAAAATCCAGGCGTAACAAGGGAGGGACCACCGACCACTTCAAGCTAAAACAAGAGAGAGACTACGGCCTACCATGAGCCTCGATTGCCATGGAGGCTTTGAGAAAAGTTGCCTTTTAAGCATTAGTTATTATTATTATTATTGTTATCATAGTGCTGACAATAATAACTAATAAAATTAAAAAATGTGAAAAATTAAAATTCATGCTTTAAGAACGTTGCGTGATAATGAAGTATGAAAAATTCATTATTAAGGCGATTGAAGATTCCTTAAAAAAAAAGTCAATTAAGATATCTTTATCAAAATAATCAAATAAATTGTAATTAAACCGTAGATCATCATTTGATTATATAGTTAATTTTTAATAAGATTCATGCAAGAAAATACTTTCTTTATAATAGTAATAACAACTAATAAAATTAAGATGAACTTATGTTTTTATCATATTAACTATTTACTTTGTAAAATCATCAATATTTTTTTTAATCCAAACATTACTCGAAAATATTGAGTGGAGAAGAAAAAAAAGAGAAGAGAACTAAGAAGTTGAAGTGATTTCACCTTTTATCTCTAACCATTATTTTTTAAAAAACTTTTATTTATAAGTAGGGCTAAATTTGAGGCATGAGATGAAATTGGTCGATGTGAATTTATGACCCTTTCAGTTTCTTCTACTTTACTTAACTAAATTCAACAAAAATTATCAAAAAAAATGCAATTTATTTTTAAAAGAGAAAAAACAAAATTTTTTGAGTAGGGGCTTATAGGAGTTTTTATTTTTTTTTTCTTATTATTGTATATTGTACATGTACGTGTGTATATATATATATATCGGAGAAACCAGTCCCCACTCGCCACAATATGGCTATGTCCTTGACACGAGGGTATGGTTCCGGTGGTTTTGCTTTTATGCGATTTTTAAAACCTTCAAATTATATATAAAGTGTATAAAATGCTAATAATACTAATAATAGTTTATATAACCACAATTCTATGGGATACGAGTGAGACCGGATACCACAACGATGTGTGTACAACTCTGATTGAATAATTCTAATTAATAAATAAAAATGATAATCGGGGATGATTTTTCAATTACTATCGTCATCCCCGAAAATCAATCATAATATTATATCTATCTCATTATCCATTCTTTTGAATGTAGAGACAATGTGAGTATTAACTAACATATAACAGAAAAAATTATAGTTGTTCCATTACTCATTGATAATAATAAAATATTAAAAAAATTAAGATGAAAATACTAAATTTTTCTCACAATTAACAAAATATAAAACAATCAATATACTAATAATTTTTAAACTTTAAAGTTTAAATATATAAGTATCCAAATTCATTATTTTACCTAAGATATAAAAATATAAATAGTATAAAATTAAATAGATATTTATATGTATAATAATTTTCTATATATATATATATATATTGGGGTAAGTATAGTGCGAATTATGCTAATATCATTCCCGCATCATATCTACATATTAACGGTGTGATTATTCCTCGCCCTGGTCATTGTCCTCGCTTTAGCGGTTTTTTTCCTCCTCGCTCGGTTTTGATAACCACAGATACCCGTAATTGTAAATTATATTGTCATCTCTATTAATAAATTAAGTTCTACGTGAGTCCTGTTGAATTATAATTATGATTAGTCAGTAGCAAATTAACCCATCATATGGAACTAGACAGTAGCATTATTCATCTAACAAGTCGTTCATAAAGATCATAGCGCGCTAAACTAACAAATTTCATAATCCATCCCATACTAAAGTCTTAAAATAAATATCGTTCATAATTAGAACTTCAAAACGCATGTTATCAGATATATAAAACTCCGTGCAAATGCATCTGCAAAACTAATACACCAAGTGAAAAAAAAAAAAAAAAGAGGAGAACTGCAGTATCAAAACGCTTTTTTGTATTATTTCAGGGCAGTACAATTTGAAACGTCCTAGAAAATGGAAACCATTGTTACCCAATTTCTCCATTCTCAAACATTACCACTCGCTTGTTCTTTTCGTTTTTCTTTATTTTTTTTTATTTTGCATATTTTGTGGGTGATTTCCCTTGGAATTGGTATTTTTTTTTTCGTTATCCTAAAAGCAACATACGTAATTTATCATCGATGTGCTAGATAAAAGTTGAAGAAACATATCGATCTTGCATCTATGTACGTCTCATAATTTACTAAATTAATGTGTTGAGAAACTGTGGGACCTATTTCTAAATCATGCACAATGTAGATGATTAAGTGGCAGAATAAATCACAAGCGGGACACACCATCCGACATGTGTTCAGAGTGACCGATTAAAGGGTGACCGATTAAAGGCCACGCGAGTCGCACGTGATACTGCATAGGTTCATGGGCTGTCTGAGGCCAGGACCGAATCCATCCAGACCCTGGATAGATTCGACCCAGTCCTATTCTTACCTCGACAGCTGGAGATCGGAAGCCTCAAGGGTCTTCCGCCAGAATGCAGTGGAAAGCAACTCACCGCTCCAAACCCAGACAGAGAATTTAATGCGATCCTGGATAGGTGCGCGCATTGAGCAAGTCGTCCTGACAGAACGGCGGCTTGTCAAAATCTCACTCCCGACAGGCTGGAGTCGTAGGGGACGGCGGAAAACAGGTCGCGATGATGTAAGGAAGATCACGGTAACCACGACCCGTGATTTCTGGAGTAAGTCATGATGGAAAAAGGTACTCGATCTTGAGATTGAGAGCCAGAAAGCTCTCAGTCCCAGGATTATATATATAAGCCTTGTTCCTCCCAAAAGAAGAATATATAGACAATATACAAAATAACATTTACAGAGAAAAACAAAATTCTTGTTGTTCAATTTCGGGGATAAATCACAGACTTAAGCATCGGAGAGTTTTTGCAGGTGGCCACTCCCGTCTCTCTGTCTTAGCCTGAAGCCAAAGATATTCCGAGATAGCAAGGATACGTGGAGAGTTGGTGAATATCTCATCAACAATTCAGAGATACGTGGACAGCTGGTAAGAACAGCACCAACACATACTATCACATATATGATAATGTAATTTTAACACGACCGAGCACAACTTCAATGCATAATCATGCAACTGAACAAATAAAAATGGTTTTCATGAGATTTTTAATCATTATTACCTACTTTATGTCATACTCGCTTTAATTTGTAGCTTTTAAAAAATATCATTTAGGATCTAAAAGTTATTTTCAAGAGTATAGAATGAATTCTTATAAGTTTTTCTTCTATATAAAAAATTTGTATGAGGAAGCATGTACCCACTAACTGAATTAAGAAGTTCTTCTCATATTTTCAGTTATATAGGAGTAAAAGTCATCCCAAATGACCCAATATCGATTTTGCATCTACTTGTGTCTCATTATTTACTAAATTAAAGTGTTGAGACACTTATCGCATATGCGATAATGTAATTTTAGTACGAGAAAGTACAACTTTAATGCATAATCATGCAACTAAACTGATAAAAATGGTTTCCATGTGATTTTTAATCATTATTATCACCTTTATGTCATGCTAGCTTTTATTTGCAGATTTTGAACCACCAAATCATTAATGATGAATTGTAGTAATTATTAAGTTTTGAAAATGAGAAACTAAAGTTTATTTGCATAAACAGTCAAGAAGCAATAACTAGACGTAAAGGGACTTGGCATTGTTATACTAATCGGTTAATCACGCCAGCCCCATGGAAGGAGTGGATCCCAATTCCCAGCTACTCAGATTCCCCTGGCCTTTATCAATTGTTACCACCAACCCCTTTATTTTTGTTTTTGTTTTTTTATGTTTTTTTTGTGTAAGTAATGCATCGCCAACTTTCGTCAAAAAAAAAAAAAAGTGCACCACCAACTTTCTTTTGTATTCATACTTTTTGTATTTACATTTCTTGACCACAGATCACCAATAGGATGATGATAAGTGAGTACTACATTCCACTTTGTCTTCTCCTTTGGTTATGGATGAATCACTAGTTAGTAGTCTGTCCAATATATTGATCTCCTTTTACATGAAAAAAAAATAGGGGAAATGATGATCCCCTTTCTTACAGTGATATGAACTATGAAGATCTTGCTAGTTGTTTCTCTCCAATTTACTAAATATAAAATTGTATGTTCCCACTTAATAATGTGGCCACCAACTATGAGTGCTGGTTTGTAGTGAACGATCGATTCGTCACAATTTAATAAAATTTAGTCATGTCGTTTGATGGAGAAAGCAAACTGAAGTTTTCCTTTATAAATTCAACCTTAATATGTAAATCCAAATACGTTAAACCTATCATAAATTCATAATATTAAACATGACGATAAAGTGATGAAAGACACAGCGAGCTAAGAAAGTTTTGAAATCCATATAAACAAAAACATTATAGAAAGGAGATGTAAAGTTGGCGCTATGCGAAATAATAATTTATAAGATAGTAATCAGAAATTTGTCCTTTATATTGAATGGGACAAATTTCATGAAAAATTTAATACAATTAGCCCTAGCTACTAATATTATAGAAAAAAAAAAACTAAAAAATACACCACCGGTAGTACAATGGTAATGAGGCTAGCATGCGTGACAGATTTTAATACTATTCTGTAATTTGATACTCGAACTTGAAGCCGGTTGCCCATTTAATAATTATAATGATTTGGAATTAATATTGTTTAATTTGGTTCTTTCATTATGGGAAAAATTTTAATTTAATCCCTAAATTTGAAAATTTATGATTTTAGTTAACCTATTGAAAATAGTCAATTATAAATAGTTCGTTTTGTTACATATTATTTAATATGACACATACTTCTTTTTTGAATTTTTTTCCAAACGCTACGAGGAGATTTGAACAACACTTGAGAAAAAATCATGGACATTAGATAGTAATGCAATTCAGAATATCCCTTAATGTGATATTTTTTGAAAATCAATAAAACTATACAAGAGCAAATGCATCTTATGAGTTTATCTGTTAAGAATCAAATATAAAATAAAACAAAAGAAGTAAGATGAAGCAAATTTCGGCTGTCCTCTCTCCCCGTATCTTTTTCTCTTATGTGTTGAGGCTGCCTTCATTTTGATCAATCAAGTTGAAGCTTCAAGTGACATCTTAGGCTATCGATATGCAAAAGAGTCTTAGGATTAGTTATTTGTTTTTTTCGCAGACGATAGTTTGGTCTTCACTCGTACTATTAGCCATGATGCTCAAGTTCTGCATAGAATTCTTTCTTGGTACGAAGTTTCATCAAGACAGAAAATTAACTTAGAAAAATTAGCAATCACTTTAAGCCCCAATACTAAAGATTCGACTATCCATGTAATTTTACGGATTTTGGGCCTTACCTTAGTCCAATCTCATGATTGTTACTTTGGTCTTTCAACTATTGTTAGGAGGAATAAGCATCAAACATCTAATCATATTATTGAAAGAATTTGAAAAAGAGTCTAGAGTTAGTATTCTTGTGAAAGCAGTCTTACAATCTATCTCTACATATGTAATGAGTATTTTTAGACTCCTAGATGCTCTATGTAAAGAGATTCATTTGTTGTTTTTGAATTTTTTTGGGGTATCAATGGCGGAAAAAGGAAAATATCTTGGATTAAATAGGAAATGATCTGTAAACCCAAATCATTGGATGGTTTAAGATTTCGTGATTCTAGTTTGTTTAATCAAGCGCTTTATGGCTAAGCAGTCTTGGTAGCTTATACGATACCCGAACTATTTGACAGCTCGTATTTTAAAGGGTAAGCATTTCTCTAATTCACACTTTCTCGATGCCCTTGAAAATAATGAAAGTTCTTGGGGAAAAAATCTTTGGTGAAAGGGCTTCGATGGAAAATAGGAGTTGGATTGACTGTTAAAGTATTTCATGATCTTTGGTTTCCTAATCCGAGCTAATTTAAACC